>MU260650.1:15000-45000 GCA_020310875.1 Ceratopteris richardii
TTTCAAGTTTCCAACGTGCATTACATTGAAGAGTAATATCCTCGGAAGGAAGAAGCGAAGAATAAAAGGTATTCGCTTTACCAATCCACCATCTAGTATGCTTTGCCAATAGCCAATCACGCCATGGATTAGAGAAATCAATGGAAACAGGAACTTGATATTCTTGCAGAAAAAGGGCAATTTGAATCCATTTGGATCGATAGGCCGATCCCACTGCATATGTTCTGCGAATAGCTGGAAAAGATAAAATTTTCCATTTGGAATCATAACATTTTGCAACAGAATCAATCCCCTTGTTGTTGAAGTACCGTGCAGCTGCCCCCAAAGAGAATGCCAAGGGTGGAGTTGTTAAGAACGACCAATAAGGAGACAACGAATCAAAAGAGTTTCCAACGTAACATTGCCGTCCATTCCATTTCAACGTAGATCCAAGTTGCTTGAAACTTTGGAGCAAAATATTCAAAGTGTGCGAGGAGGCACGTACTGGAGCATGGGAAAAAAACTTATTCCATACATCCAAATTCCACTTTCCTTTATAATATACCACTGCATTCTCCATAAGTTGCCAGAAAATTTTAGTCCACAGAGGCTTAGAAGAGGAAGTGATACGCATAATAAAAGCCGTTCGCCACGCCATTATGTGTGCATGAAGATGTAGGATTCCAAGGCTGCCCCTAGGCTTGGGCTGACAAACATACCTCCAAGCTGAAAGCACCAATGCGCGATTATGCTTTTTATTCCACAAGAAATCTTTTATCAAACGATCAAAACCTTCAAGATGACATTTTTTCCAATCCAACAATAGCAAGTAATACATGAGGTAAGGTTGCATAAAAGCTTGGACTATTCTTATTCTGATGTGTAAGGGCCATTGCGAAGCTTGCCAAAACTTCATTTTAGCTCTGACTTTACACAGCACCCAACTTATTTTGTCGTTAATGGGAACGTTTATACCCA
Source organism: Ceratopteris richardii (assembly GCA_020310875.1). NCBI lineage: Eukaryota > Viridiplantae > Streptophyta > Polypodiopsida > Polypodiales > Pteridaceae > Ceratopteris > Ceratopteris richardii. The sequence goes on from MU260650.1 coordinate 15,958, forward strand.
ATGGATACCCAAGATGCCGAAAAACAGTACCTGTATCAACTTTAGGACCATACCAAGGAAGGGATTCAAAGTGGCGCGCAGAAATGTTGATAAGAACCGATTTCCCCATATTAATGCACATAGAAGAAGCCTTTGAAAAAGGCTCCAAGCAGGCAAGAATATTCTGAACATTCTCTGCCTCTTCTTTTGCAAAAATGAAAGTGTCATCCGCGAACCCAACTGCAACATGGGAATTCCCAAACATTGAAATGCCATGAATAAGATTCGAGTTCAATTTAGCCTCCAACAAATAAAACATTGGTGTGGAAGCTAATGCGTAAAAAAGAGGACTCAAAGGACATCCCTGACACACAGAGCGCTGAATAACGAAGGGCGCAGAAAGCCTTCCATTGATCTCTACATGCGATACACTGTCTTGCCCCAAGATGTAAATCAAACGACAAAACTTAAGGCCAAAACCAGCTTTCTAAGCACCGCCGCAATGAAATCCCAGCGTATACGATCGAAGGCTTTCTCGAAGTCAATCTGCATACCAACTACTTCTTGATTCGAGGAAACAGCATGCTCCATCATCATTTGAGTAAAAAGAATATTATCATAGATCGATCTTTTATGAACGAACCCAATCTGCGAGGGATGAGCAACAGTATGAATAATCTGCTTGAGCCTCATAGCAAAAATTTTAGCAAATATTTTATAAATAATATTCATCATTGTAATGGGTCTCCAATCCCCAATCTTTCTGGGTATCTCCACCTTGGGAATAAGCTTAATTTTCCCCTGCTTAAACGAAAAAGGCATCTTTTGACTACTCCATATCTCATTGCATGCTTCCAAAATTAAAGTCTTAAGAGAAGACCAAAAGGCCATGACAAACTCCTTAGTGAGCCCATCCAACCCAAGTGCTTTTCCATTCTTAAGAGACTGAAGAGCCATGAGAACTTCTTCTTCGGTTATTGACTTTTCACAATTATCAGCCGTTCGCGGATCAATGATTTGTGGCGTATAAGCAAGAGATTCCTGAATTGCCGTGCACCAAGCGTCAGAAGCTGAACATGAGGAAGCAAACAACTTTTCAAAGTGCTCTGTGCATGCCTGAGCTATAGAATTTCTATCCTGCAGAATTTGCCCATTAAACTCAAGCGAAGAGATGGCACTGTTTGCACGTTTCACACGCAGAAAGTCAAAAAACATTTTGAATTAGCATGAAGATCATTAACTTCCATACACCTGGCTCGAACTTTAGAAGACTGAATAGCATTGTTCTCTATTAAATGCAAGCATCTGTATGCCTCACACAACTGAGCATGATCCCTCTCCGAGAGAAGTTGTCCAGAATCCACCTTCTCAGTCATTAAGAGAATGAGATGTTCAGCTTCTCCTTTTGCCGCCCTTAATGTGTTTGCAAAATATTTACCACAATCTCTAATCACATCTTGCATGCTCGCAACCAAAAAATCTCATTTCATACACGGGGAAAGAGTTGGAGTTAATGAAAAATGTCCGCCTGGTATGAATGTGCAAAACGGCAAATGAACAGCCACTAATTACTCCATAAATGTAATGTTTGCCTAGTAATACAACATATGAAGACAATGCTTATTGTCTCATTCCTTGTATGACATCTTCCTCGCTTTGTCCTCAAGAAGAAGCTCGAGAAAAGGAACAACATGATAACTTTCTAGAACATCCCATATATAAGGCTTACACACAATCAGAAGAAGACCTGCAACAATTTCATGCAGGCGCTACTTCCCAAGCTGGCCATCTCATTGCAATCAAGGTTTTGCAAAACACATATCAACATGTATCATTATATGACTTATTAGTAGTAGCGAAAGCTATGATGTGCACAATTTGTAGGGTTTTTTTAACTTGACATTTTCATTAAAGCTTTGAATTTCCTCTATGATTGGTGAGTGTAGTAAGTTAAAAATCTCAAATGACATTCATGCTTCTTTGAGCCTTCTAAGAATATGAAGTTATCATTTAGGTGTATGATCTTGTAATGATCCTCCAAACTCAGGAACAAGAAAAACATCTAGATATAGAAAAGATAAAAGTTGAGACGAGCAAAATAGACCAACAAAAAGGAAAAACAAAAAAGAGATGCAACAAAGAATTCAATATATAATAGAAACAAAGATAAATCTTGTAATATGAATCTAAAGATTTACATGTGTATAGAGACAATAGCCCCAGGTAAACTTCAACCTCCTCACCAACCCTGAGCAATCTCAATCTCACTCTCAATCACAATCTCATTTTCAATCTAAATCAGAATCTAAGTCTGAGACTAGTGACCCTATCTCTCGATAATGATATCTCTAGATCTTAATTTTTCTTAAACTTGAGGATTGATATCTTATTCATTAGCAAGATCTTCTCTTCTCTATATTCTATGTGCACCTCTGTTTGTTTATATACTTTCTTTTCCATGGCTCATTAACATAACATTTTGGCCACAAGATCTTACCCCAATAGGAACATTGTGAAAACTTTATCTTGGTTTCTTCTTGATGGTTTTAAATTATACCATCAATGTGTTTGCATTGCTATAATGGTAATAACAAATAACCTTCCAAAGTTTCCCATGTTTCTTTACTTGTGCTGAGTCTTATATGTAACCAAGCACGGTGTTAAATATGGATAGGGATGTAATGAAAACTACCCTTTTGTGCCTCTCTATCTAATCTTGCTCTCTTGATCTATTTTCAAAAGGATGTAAAAGCATGAATGACTTTATATTTGTCTTGGTAATCAATCCTAAAGACCTTTTTGACATAAGGTAAGCTTCCGTTCTATATTGCCATATAGGGCAATTTCTATAGTGCACATGCTTGGCTATGGTTTGGCTTATATCTCACATGGCTTTCTTATCAATATGTGCAAGATGTATAACTAGAAAATATCGAGTACTCAACTGGTTACACTTCAAATAACATTGTTGGATAATGCCAAGAATTTCTTCCTTTGCAAGATATATATCAAGAAGAAAATCATGCAGATATACTTCTTTAATGTTAGAACAATTATGCATTAATATATTAGTTAATTGCACACATGATAGCATATCATGGGTTCTTCGCAAAGCATGAACTCTGTCTAGCGCAATGTCATAGGGCTTATAGTAATGCACAATGAATAAAGTACTCTATAACTAAGCACTTATCTGCGTGATAACCACCAAGAACTCTCTGTGTATCATTGAATAACCCATTACCCAATGAACTATATTTCTTTTAATTATAGTTGCCTATTATCTCCTATGATCAATTTTGATACCATCACATACTTCATTGTACTAACACTCCACTGACGCTCCACTCCTAATCTTTGAGTTGGCACCCACCTATGATCATTCATGTGTAATTCACGAATCTATTGTGGGATATGGAATCTATCTCGAGATTTCTCTTTACAGCACTTAGATATTATTTCATCAATCTTCTGGATTAATCTCCATACTTGTATATCTGGCCATTATGCCCAGTAGATCTCTCCGCTAATATGTATCATGCTGTAGAAGAAAACCTCGAAGCTCCATTTTTGAACAAGGAGGAAGGTTTCACCTCCGAGGGCACCTTCTTCTTGTTGGAGTTCAAGATTTGCAGAAGCACACAAACAATACAAGTAAGAAGAGTAAGCTTGGAGCACAACACAATATAGAATGTATTACCAAGTGAATGTTCAAAGATAAGTGACCCGTTAGGGTTATAGGGGTGCCGCATATATACAAGTTGGGAAAAAAACCCTCCAAAAGAGGGGAAAAAAATGCCCGGGCAACCCTAAGTGTGTTCACATATCACTCCCAAAATATATCAACAAATCCCCCTAGGGATTGATGTTGATATATTTAGGTAGTGATGTGTGAACATTCTAGGACCACCAAGGCACTTTTTTCCCTCTTTAGGAGGTTTTTTCCCCCTTGGCTTGTATATATGTCTATAGCCCTAACGGATTACTTATCCTTGTACATTCTAGTGGTAAAACATTCAGTATTGTGTGTTGTGCTCCAAGCTTCTTCTTCTTCCTTGTGTTGTTCGCGTGCTTCCGCAGACATCTAACTCCAACAATTGGTATCAGAGCGAGTCGCCGCTTCATCCAGGGCATTGTTGACACCCCTCCAGTCACATTCTCAGAATTGCACGAAATTTGGTGAGCATACTTAGGGTGATTAGGAGATCAAAACAGCTTTTTCCTCGTTCCCCAAAGATGGTTATGTTTGAGCTACACAGAAATTGGAGCTTGTTCATAGTGATGTATTTGGTCCTATGCAGACATCCTTTTTTCAAAACTATCTTTACTTCGTGACTTTCATTGATGATTTTTCCAGGCATGCATGGGTATATCCATTGAAAGCAAAGTCCGAAGTGTTTATGTGCTTCAAACAGGTTTTGGATTTGGTTGAAAATCTATCAGCATGTAAAATAGGCACCCTCCCTTTTGATCGAGGGGGGGAATATATCTGAAGCATTTCTCGCTGAACGTGGGATAAAACATCAATGGACAGTGCCATATACACCTCAAAAGAATGGATTTGTTGAAAGGAAGAATGGGCCACTCATGGAGATGGCGAGGTGTATGATCAAGAGTCAGATTTTACCACATAGTTTCTGGCTTGAGGCTGCCATGTATGCAGCATATGTACTTAACAGGTGTCCCACTAAAGCACTGTAGTCTATCACTCTATATGAAGCTTGGCATGCTCGCAAGCCATCTCTTGCTAATCTGCGTGTTTTTGGTTGCTTGGAATATGCACTAATGCATGAACAACATCACAAGAAATTGGATGATAACGCAGTAAAACGTATTTTTGTTTGGTATAGTTCTTAAAGCAAAGGTTATCGTCTGTATAATCCACAAACTAAACACATTTTGGTTAGTCGTGATGTTGTTTTTGTGGAAGATGCTCAGCCTTTACTTTCATGTAGGAAGGAGACATCTGTTAGCTCCAAAGACATGTATGATACTTTGCTTCCTCTTTTTACAGGTGGACAATCTAGTGTTCGTCCTAATGAGGCAACTTCTCAGCCTTTACAGGTTTCATGTGATGATGCAAATCATTCGATTTCTGATGTAGATTTACATGATGCACTTATTGATGAGGGACATGATATTGAGGAGGCAAAAACTATGTCAAAATGGTTTGTGCAGACTTTCTGTGATAGCAAATTAGATGCACCTCTGCCATACCGTATTTGTTCAGGCTCTCATAGTGCCTCTTTAGCATCATATTGCTAGGCTATGGCTGCCACTAGTCTCTGTGATGAGGCTGAACTTGTTTCGTTTGATGAAGCATGAAATTCTGAAATTGGATGGCTGCAATGCAATCTGAATATGATGCTATAATGAAAAATGGTACCTAGTCTTTATGTGACTTTCGTGCTGGCAAGAAGGTCATTGATACCAAGTGGGTATACAAGCTGAAGCGTAAACATGATGGAACATTTGACAGGTATAAGGCTACGCTTGTTGCAAAGGGTTATGCGCAGGAAAGAGGCATTGATTTTGATGAAACCTTTGCTCCTACTTACCGAATGACTAGTGTTTGTAGCATCTGTGCACTTGCAGCTCATCATGGTTGGAATGTACGTCAGTTGGATATTAAAACAACATTTTTGAATGGTGATTTGCATGAAGAAGTGTATGTTTTTGGGCCCCGTGGCTTTGTGCAGAAAGGGCATGAAAACCAGGTGTGCAGGTTAAAGAAGGCATTATATTGTTTAAAGCAAGCACCACGTGCTTGGTATGAAAAGACACATGCCTATCTGATTGCACATGGTTTTGAGAACATTCCAACTGAAAGCACCTTATATGTTAAACGTGCTAATGATGTACTTCTGATCATTGTTGTGTATGTTGATGACATGTTGCTCACTCGTCATCATGAGAAGCATATTGCTGATTTTAAGGCTGATTTGCATGCCTCATTTCAGATGTCTAATTTGGGGCATTTGCATCATTATTTGGGCATTTAGTTTATTCATGTTGATGGTGGAATGGTTTTGTGTCAAACAAAATATATTCACACATTGTTGCAGCGTTTTGGCCTTGACTACTGTAAACCTATTGCCACTCCTATGGAGACAAGTTAACGATTGAGTCTTCATGATGCTGGAGATGCATTTGATGCTGTCTGGACTTGTGCATTACTCGGCCAGATATTCAGTTTGTTGTCTCACATATGAGTAGGTTTATGCATTGCCCAGGTCTCAAGCATTGGCAGGCAGTTAAGCGCATCTTTTGCTACTTCAGCGGTACCCAACTACTTAAGTTGTTTTATCCCAAGGGGGGATCACTACCACCAGATTTGCATGCTTTTTTTGACTCTTACTGGGCTCGTTGCTATGACACTCATATGTCCACTAGTGGTTTTTGCTTCATGTTTGGTAGCTCATGCATATCTTGGCTAAGCAAGTAGCAGCTTATTGTGGCTACTTCCAGTTCTCAGGCTGAGTATAGGGAAACTTTCATAGCGATTGTTGAGTGTGTGGCTGAGACGCTTTATGGCTGATTTGGGTGTTGGTCAATTTTCTGTCACCACCATCTTCACTGACCGTCAAAGCTCATTGGAAGTTGAGAGGAACCTTCTGTTCCATGCTCACACTAAGCACATTGAGGCGCATTATCATTACGTTAGGGAGAGGTTCTCTGTTGGAGAGATCAGCTTGGCATATGTGCCCACGCAAGAGAACATTGCAGACCTTTTCACGAAGGCTCTACCTAGGGAGAAGTTTGAAGCTTTCCGCAAAGCTTTGGGCTTACTTCCTTTTGTGGATTGATTCCACATAGCTTGGCATTTCCATATACATGAGTTGCAGCTCCTTGTTCACCGCATCACTCCCAAGGGGGATTCGTTGATATATTTAGGTAGTGATGTGTGTGGACACACTAGGACAGCCGGGGCACTTTTTTCCCTCTTTAAGAGGTTTTCTTCCCCCGGCTTGTATATATGTCTATAGCCCTAACGGGTTACTTATCTTTGTACATTCTAGTGGTAGTACATTGAGTATTGTGTGTTGTGCTCCAAGCTTCTTCTTCTTCCTTGTGTTGTTCGCGTGCTTCCGCAGACGTCTAACTCCAACAATTGATGCAATGAACAAGGAGCTGGCACTCATGTATAAGGAAGTGCCAAGCTATGTGGAAAAAGATCAATCCACAAAAGGAAGTAAGCTCAAAGCTTTGCAAAAAGCTTCAAACTTCTTCCTAGGTAGAGCCTTGCGAAAAGGTCTGCAACATTATCCTATGTGGGCACATACGCCAAATTGATCGCTCTATCATCGAACCTCCCCCTGATATAATGATAGAGCATCTCAATGTGCTTCGTGCAAGCATGGAAAACACGGTTTTTTTTAACTTCCAACACTCTCTGACCATCAGTTAAGATAAGATGGCGGTGGTAGAAGATTGACCAACACCCAAATCAGCCAAAAGGAGTCTGAGCCACACACACTCAACACTCAATGTGAAAGCTTCAAACTTCCCTATACTACGCCGCACAACTAGAGGTGGTCACAATAGGTTGCTTCTTGCTCATCCAAGATATGCATGAGCTACCAAGCATGAAGCAAAAACCATTGGTGGACACATGAGTGTCATAGCAACCAGCCAATCTAAGTGAGAAAAAGCATGTAAATCTAGCGGTAATGATTCCCCCTTGGGATAAAACGATCCAAGTAGTCGGGTACCACTCAAGTAACAAAAGATGTGCTTAACTGCCTACCGATGCTTGACACTACAATGTATAAACCTGTTGTATGAGAGACAACAAACTGAATGTCATATTGATTTATGCATAAGTAAATCAAGCATCCCACAACAACATCAAATGCACTTCCAACATCATGAAGACTCAACCATAAACTTGTTTCCATGGGAGTGGCAATAGGTTTGCAATCCTCAAGGCCAAAATGTTGCGATAATGTGTCAATATATTTTGTTTGACACAAAGTTGTTCTCCCATCAACCTGTATAAATTGAATGCCCACATAATGATGCAAATGCCCCAAATCTGACATCTCAAAAGAGGTATGCAAATCAACCTTAAATCCAACAATATGCTTTTCATTAGGTAATAGGACCAGTGAGCAGCATATCATCAACATATACAATAATGATTAGAAGTCCATCATCTGCACGCTTAACATATCAGGTGCCCTTAATTGGATTGTTCTCAAAATCATGTGCTCGCAAGCAAGCATCTATCTTTTTATACCAAGCACGTGGTGCTTGCTTCAAAGGTTTCTTGGTTCTTCATTGTAATTCTATTAATTCCTCAATATCCAAACATTTATAGTGACTGATCCTCCTTTTTCATGAACAACATTGGAGCTCTAGCTAGGGAAGATGAGCGTCTAAAAAAATAATTGTCCAAAAGCTACTTGAGCCCTCTCCTGGATCTCTTTTACTCCTAGGGTTTGTATTTCAGCAAAGGGTCTAAAATCTTTTTCTCAAAAATTTTTGGAAATCTTGATATTAACTGCTAAGGGTCAAAAATATGAAGAGATAAGTTGGTTACATGGCATACTAGTTCCTTACTCCTTTGCATGGCTCAAAGGCAAGTCCATTCACCCAATGCTTTGTGACTTAGGGAAGCAGTTATTGAATTCGTAAGAAGACAAGCATAGGCTTGATACTAAGCTGATGTGGGAAAAGCATATTGGTAAATACTATCTGTGGCCTAAATAACTTCACTCTCAGGACAGAATTGATTGTCTGCTCTGATTCCTACTAGATTGTTTGGACTTGCAAACTGTACGCTTGCATATATGATACAAGAACAAAGGCTTGCACAAAAAATGTGCCTGTATTCATATGATGTGTTAAAGAAAGAACTCTAGGGGTGGTAGAGGATGTTCAGTAGTTCCATGTGCATGTGGCCTAGATTTTCCATTTCTGTTTGGGATATGTGTGGCCAACTCAAGAATATAGAAATGAGACAGAAGCTTGCAGAATTTGCAGTAGATTCTTATTTGACCATCTAAAAGACCTGGTTTTCTTTGTTTTATCATGATTCTCTTCAGTGTGACTCTTAAATGATTTCTCCAAACACTATAAAGTATTTTTACTACAGTCATGAGATAGTTATAAATAGTGCTTAGACCAGATATGCATTCGTAGGTTGGATTCATATTTTTCAAAATACTTACCTGATATTGTATGTTTTACAGGAAGCTTTAAAAGCAAACAAATTTGAACCGAAAGGAAATTCAAAAGCCATAGCTAAATTGCAGGAGGATTTGGAAAAACTTAGATTAAGCTTTAAAGAGATGGATAATTCCATCCCGCCTTTGAAGGATGGACTTGCAATAAAAGCTGATAAACGTGATCTACAGGTAGTTTTATTATTACTTTACAATGCTTCTTTGCATAATGGACATTGGAATGCTAGAATTATTCCCGTCTGTCTAATGTGGCCTCAACTTAGTGCATATAGTTAGAAAAATCCATTGGGAACCCCAAGAAGGAGATTGGCATTTGAGATATTTGAATTTTGCTTGCCAAGTTTGTTTCGTGCAGAAGCTGGTCCGCTTTGTTAAAGAACAGCTTGAAAGGCCAGAAAATGCAATATTTACTGGAAAACCATTATATGGATTTAAATGCATGTGAGTTTCTCTTCCAAAGCCCTAACAAATTCAGCAGCTCTATTAAGAAGACGGTTTATTATCAACTTGTCATGTTTTCAGTCTGTACCGCTAACAAACTGCACATTTGGATGTAGGTCTTGCGATCATGCAATCAATAAACTGAGTCGTGTGACTGGAGATTCTAAGCCAACTAACAGGATGCCGCCACAGATTCTCCCCATGCTTTCAGCAGAACGCATCTATTCACTTGTAAGTTTGTCTATACTGGTATCATGGATACTATTCACATCAATATATATTGTTATCTATGAAACATCGACGGAATAAATGATTGTAATGTCCTTCAAAAAGAAAAAAACTAAAAAAAGAAAAACAGGTATCTTGTAAAGTACATCTTTTCAACTTTCTATGAATTCCAACACATGTCTCTAAGTCTATCATTTTCAAATCAGGGAGTATTGGGATGTAATTAATCTTAATTTGAGGACATTCTTAATGTGTCTAGTAGCATGGGTTAGGTGAGCAATTGAAGATGCACACATGCATGAATTGATGTGCTAAGGGTATTGGTGTTTTGGGTGAAAATAAGATTATAATCTGTTATCTATGTTAAATGTACTTGTGGAGACATCTACATATGGTTCTCACTATCTCTTCCGAAAATAGATATGTACTTTTGGAGATTTTTTTTCCCACAAAAAAGATCCTTTCAATAGTTTTAAAAAACACCCAAAGGGCTACAATCCCAACCGGGAATCATGAAATGAATACAAGGGGGACAATTCACCCCACACACCCACCCAACACCATAAATCTAGCTCCTAGAGGAGGAAATGTGCAGCAAGGGGGGGGGGGGGGGGGGGGGGGGGTGCCAAACAGGCGGCCGGTAGCTCCAACGAATAGCATCACCCTGAGTGGTAAAGAAAGGGCCTTTCTTCTAGAGCTGAAGAAAGGCATGCCGTCGACGAGTTACGCCATCAGATTTGCCTTGAAGATGGTCCAACTGCCCAGAAGAGTGTGGATCAGCTCCAGCCAGAAATCCCGAATGGTCTCCGCTGCTCCAAGGGAAATGCTAAGGTCCTGAGTGGTGCCAATCCACCCATCCTGGATAAGAATAATCGTGCTGCGAGTCTGATGCTCGTAACTGAAGGAAGAGAGCCCCAAGCAACCACACCCCAAGTGATGGTCTAAGGACCCACCTGCTAGGTAAGAAGTCTCATGATCCACAGCCAAATCTCTTGCACTAATTTGCAATCCCATAGGCAATGCCTCTCGGACTCAAAGTGGAAGCCACAACCCGTGCAGTCCGGAAGTCGGCCCCTAAAGCTCAGCTAGCTGCCAACAACAACACTCCTATGGGCAACCAACCACTAAAAGAGAACGTCGCGATGATAATGCTGAGCCCCCCAAATCTGATGCCAAAAGGACAAGAGAAACTTCTCTGTGAGCCCACAACAATGCTAGGACTCAATCGGAGCAAGTGTGAGCATGGAAAGCAATTATCATCCTTTTCATTTTTTATCTTTTCTTTTTCATCTTTGATGTACAAGTTCGAGTACACAGGAGTGGAGTCTACACTTGATGTTGTGCCCAAGTCTTGGCTCTCCACTTGAATTCATGGGGTGTTTCAAAGCTTTTCCAAGTGCTGCATCATTTTGATTATGGGCCCCATAAATCAAGGGGCTCTTATGTTCTCTAAAACTTCTTTGACCATGGACCCAACCAAATGCTTTTTATCTAATAATCACCCGATCTGACCTCAATGACAGAGTCAACATTTCAAGTGTCTTTCTTGTCTCTTTCTTGCCATCTTGATTGACTTCGATCATGCAGATTGGTGTGGTATGATGTTTGGTACAATCTCTGGTGTAATGATCTCTAACATCCAAATAATTTCAATATGTTGGTGATTCTTCTAGTTGCAAAACACATATTTTGCATGTGTCCATATTTGCCACATCGATAGCACATGGAAGGGCAAGTGTTTCATGGAGGTTACAATGCATAGTTGCCTCTTGTTGAATCTGCAAAAAATGCCTGCATATAAATTTCAGGTGCACAGACCATAGGTAGTTGAGCTTTGCATGGACTAATAGAGTTCATCCATTTGTTTCTTACAACACAAGGATAGGCACCTTGTAGGTAATTGCACTCCCTTTCCTCATATCCTAATATTCCATATAGTTGGAAGACAGCTTTACGTGGACAATCTTGAGGTTTGTGCCCACTATTGTAACACCATACCTACTTTCTTACCTCTTGGGAATTGAGCTCTTCTAACACTTTCCTTAGTTGCATCTATGCATCTTTAATGGCTGCCTTTTCATCTTGGTATATGCTTCATATGGTGGTCATCCATTATTCATGAGATACAAATAAGAAAGGGAAGGTAATACAGTGGAGATAAAGACTTAGGGAAACTAAGGGATTGATGAGGTCAAAATGGTCTCCAAAGGCAATGTATGCATTTCTAAGTTGCTATTTTGAGATGCAACACATTTGCAAGACTCAAGACATCAAGACTCCAACAACGCAACATAGCATCTTGCGAACTTACAAAGGTCCATACATACATCATGGGAGGGAAAGGATTCAACACAGGCACACCCCCCTATCAGGCATGAAGTTGAAGGACCTGGATTTAAAGAATCTTTGAAATTACCAACCATCATGGGAAAAAATGATGGCCAAGGCATGTACTTGGCAACAAGGTTACCTAAAGAGTTGGAATCGGGAGAAACACGGAGTTACCTTCAAGGATTGATATTGTGGCATACATTTTTGTATGTGATAGAATTCTTACATAGGCATTTGTGTGAGCATGGACTTAGCTCCTTATCCGTTGGCTACATCCAGGTTCCCTCCCCCAAAAATCTAAAAGTGTGTGGCTTGGAGTTGGTGATCCCTGAGTGAAGGGTCAGTGCTCCTTCCACATTCTTGGGGAGAACCTTGGTTGTAATATTTTCTATGCACTTAATCCATAGGAAAGAATGCTTGTTCTCTTTTGCATGACCTTGTCTCGATTATTTTGTTTTGCATTCTTTAGTGCATCTCTTCCTTGCCCCAATAGTGTCGTGTGTGGTTCATCTCAATTGTCTTGCCTTGTGTCCTATATTATGTTGCTCCCTTTTCCCGACACCATCTTCGTCATTCCCATGAAGAACGAAATCTCATTGCCTTTGCAATCCACTCATTTGAAGCAACAACAAAGAAACATCAACAAGAGTAGATTTTCTAGGATTCATGTTCAATCTTGAGGATAAGGAAAATGGAAAAGTGAAGGAATGATGTTTTGGATATATGTACAGCTGCCTTAGCAAAAATAAAAGTTTCACCAATAAAACCAACAACAATTTTATGTATCCTAAGGAAAGTTACTTCATGTACAAGTTGAGATTGCATTCTGGATTCAGGTGAATAATGCAAAAGCATGGAGACAAGAGCATAAAATAAAGACTAAGGAGGCATCCTTGTCTTAGAGAATATGAGATAAGAAAGATGAGGAAATCTTCCATCAATGTTGGCATGTGAAACACTATCTTCATCCAACGCATAGATAAGACATGACAATTTCTTTCCAAAAACAAAGTTTTTGCATGATTGCGGCAATGAAATCCTAACAAACGCAATCAAACACTTTTACAAAATCAACTTGCATATAGAACAACTCTTGATTGCATTTAACATCATGCTGATCAGTTTTGATGTCAATCCGAAACATCTAGCAAAATTTTTATACATAATTCCTCAGTATAATCGTTTGTCAAAATCCAGTGTAGTTAGGCATCTATCTTTGAAAAAAGTTTAATCTAGCATAACTTAAACGAAAAATGCATTTTTTAACTCTTCTAGATTTCATTGCAAACATCAATGATTATTAGTTTAAGAGATGACCAGAATGCAGTAATGAACTCCTTAAAAAGACCATACAATCTCAATGCTTTCCCATGCTTAAAGCTTCACATTTATGTCTCTTCCTCAAATAGTGACTTCTCAGTGCCCAGCGACTTCTCAGTGCTCAGCCAGTGCTCAGCCACCTGTGCATTGAGTATGTTTGGGATATGTACAAAGAATCATGTAGAGTTGTGCTCTATATAACATCCCTAACAGGAGAAAATATTCCTTGGAATGTTGTGTGCATGCATCAACTATGGAATTCCCATCAATAAGAAGTTGACCGTGTAATATTCCAAAGACATAAAGTCCTTGCATGCTTTGCAAATAAATGATCAACGAAACGTTTAGAGTTATGATGAAGATCATTTACTTCAATGCATCTAACCTCGCCTTGTAAGAATGAATGGTAACATTCTCAATAGATTATAAACATCAGCATCGCAAAAGCAATTATAATCAGCAATAGATAAAGCAGCCCATTATCAACCTTGTAGCTTAGTAGGAAAACAAAGCCTTCAACCTTTAACTTATATGATCTCAATAAATCAGTATAAAACTTTTCACAATTCATAACAGTTTGTTGCATGGAACTCGCAATAAATTCCCATTTCACACATGTTGATGCTCTAAGAGAGCTCCTTAGACAAGCGATTCTACATTTGATTTGAACAAAGTAGTTGAAAGCCATGAATGATTTATTTTCAATGGTTCTTTTCGAGAGTCGATATGGTACATTAGATTTCCAATTAAAGTCATGAAGCAAGATCGATTGAGGATCATAGTAGATTCAGTTTGTCGAATTTTATATTTTTTAGGTTCTTCCCATTCGGTGCGTTCTGGTTCTTTCAGTTCTTCGTTACAGAGTCAAATTTTTTTTTTGTCATTCAATTTTCTCATATTTGGTGCCCTCAAGCTAAACGCTCATATAATGTGAGATTAGAGCCTCTTACCTGTCATTGCATAAGAATTCCATCCTCCTGTGAGCTTCTTACCTTCAACCAATAGCCCCATAGCTCGAGTCTTGACTCTTGAGCCTTGGTTCCATTTCCAACACATTACAATGTGCTAACCACATTTGCAAGCCCAGAGTCCTATGCACACTAGCCCAAAAGATTCCAAGAGAGAGAGAAAGAGGGGAGATAGAAGGAGAGGAGAGAAATACTCAGGCATATTGGATCTACAGAGTGACACATATGGTCCCACATCTATCTAGAGAGAGAGAGAAGTATTCATAGCTACTAGTTTGTAGTTACAAGCCAAGGGTCGATTTCATTTTTGTGGGATGTAATTGCAATTTGTGATCATGCCTTGTGGGATTTCACCACTATGGACTAGCCATATCACTCATAATGAGTTTCTGAATGGTTTTGCATCTAGTTCTAGTACATATACCACTCATAACACACACACACACACACATATATATATATACATATATATATATATATATATATATATATATATATATATATATATATATATATATATATATATATATATATATATATATGTATATATACATATATATGTATATATATATATATATGTATATATATACATATATATATATATATATATATATATATACATATATACATATATATGTATATATATACATATATATGTATATATATACATATATATATATACATATATATATATATATATTACATATATATATATATATATTACATATATATACATATATATATATATATATATATACATATATATATATATATATATATATATATATATATATATATATATATATATATATATATATATATATACACATATATGTATATATACATATATATACATATGTATATATACATATATATACATATATATATATATGTATATATATGTATATATATGTATATATATACATATATATATATGTATATATATATATATGTATATATAGGTATATATATATGTATATATATGTATATATATAGATATATATACATACATACATACATACAACTAGCTGATCTTCTCCTCTCTTTATATGCAGAAGGTTGGAGGACGTGCAAGGCATCATATGACATGATCGAGAGTGATCACTAGAGATCAAGAGAGATTATCAAAGATCATCAGAGCTTGTGATGTGCAACCCTTTGTACTTGGAAGGAAGTAGTGCAATGAGTCGCTCCATGGGATAGGGGTTAAGAGTTGGTGCTCCTATGGGTCAGTGCCCACACTTGCTACTCAAGAGGATCTTTTAGTGCCTTCACGATTCTTGGGTTGTGACCGTGTACACTGACTAGCTCTTGTAATTTGACTAGTTGAGTTCTCCCTCTCGTGCATGCTCTAGTCTTATGCTTTTGAGTGGTTTCTTGATCTATTGCCTTGTCTTACACTTGTGTGTCTTGTATTCATATGGTTTTGTGATTTTGGTTGCTCAAGTACGGCACTCTAGTGTACATGAGTCCCCTTCTCATAATTTCGAAGGTATCACCATTGATGAGCATAGTGACAATGTTTATAGTGTTCATTGTGCTCTTCAAACAAACCTCACTGACCCTAAGGTCTATCCACCACCATCTATAAATTTTGGCATGCCTCATGAGACCAAAAGGGACACACTTACTCTATTCTAGATCTTGAAATGTCTTGTGCGTTTCATGATCAAAACCAATCAAGGGCCTTTTCGTTGAGCAAAATATCGCATTGATTAGGGATGGACTCAGCTCTGGGATTTAGTTTCAACCCAATCTGACCCATCTGAAGAATGCAACACAAATGATAAGGAAAGTATGATAATGATCCACTAGTATGAATCTTTGGATAATCAAGTGCTTGTTAATAGCAAACAGATTGTGGAAGATCAAGATCTTGTTGATAATGTTGACTCAGGCACTAGGCAATGAGTTCTTGCATAATGGCTTTTCGGAGATCCGATTTTCTTGGAGAAGGAATGGGAGTACATAAACCTTTCTCTGAAATCCTTGCAAGGGAAAGCAAAGACTTAAGTATGAATCGACTTAGGACACATAGTAAAGGAGGAGGGCATTTGTCAGGGGAGCACTAGATTGTGCCCTTTCACTGGAGTAGACAAGATTTTGGAATTATACTTTTGATTACAAGGTCATCCACATAGGGAAATTAATACAAGAATATGTAACTGATACAAGAAGTCCCACAAGTCAAGACTGATAGGTATGAATAACTCGACTAGATGGAATACAAGAGATTCCACAACCCAAAACCGTAGGTATGAAATACGATATCTGAATTACAAGAACTCCCTTGAGGAAGATGAACATACAAGAAATAACTTGACAAGATCTCGTACTACGAGAATACAAGAGGACAATACTAGCTATCCAAGAACTAGACTAATCAAGACTAGAACAAGCAACATGATAAGAATTGGAACTAGATCTTTGATAGTACTTACTTGGTGAACAGGACTCCTTGAGCTCTCAAGATTGGCATTGGCAAGACTGAGGATGTATTTGGTCAAGCCCTCCTTATATAGGTGTTCGCAGTTATCAAAGATGGTTATCAAGGGCGGTTACAAATTGATGATGTCAACAATCCAAAACAAGATTTTTGGATAGCAGAAACAAGAAAGTAGACAGTTAATCTTAGGTTTTTGGCATGTCCTGGATGCGATGGAAGCATTAGTTTCTCCAAATTTTGAACCAATCATGAGATCTAGAAAGTCACATGGAATCTAAGGTTCAAGATGCTTTCCATTATGTCCATAACATCACCTCCCCCTTAAGCGACGAGTTCCATGAGGAGCAATTGTTTGAATGTGAGATCTTTTAGGACTTTAATCTTCATAACTCTTAGTCTTTGTAGAGTTCTTGATATGTGGTACTATAACACGATGATGATGGATATCCACGATGAAACTAGAAAGGGTTTGTAGTATATCTAGGTACAGAATCAAGGGTTTGATTCTCATGATGGACAACATTCCTCATTTGACTCTCATGATGATCCTTTGTATATGGGAGGTGATTGTGGCCGTCTTGAACCCAACTTATTTCTTCTTCTTAGGACATTTGAATACAATGTGATCATGATCTCCACAATAAAAGCATAATCGATTATCCTTTTGATGTTTTCTTTCCTTTGGTGTAAGTATGCTAACCTTGATATTATCCAACTCCATGGGTTCTAAGATAGATCCTTTGAGCTTCTAGTGGTACATTTTGATGTTTCCAAGATCTTTGATGGAGAGACTTGAGTAAGCGTACCTTCTTGATTGAACATGAACTTCTTCTTGTCCTTTGCCTCCTTGGAACTCCAAGAAACCAATTTTGAACCTACAAATGCTAAGTATCTAGAGGTACTTCTTCTATCATCCTTTTTGCACCTACCTAGTCTGCATGTGAATAGATTTTGATATTCAAATCTAAAAAGTAACGGTAGAAGACACCTTCATTAAGTGTTCCTTTGAGGTACTTGAGTACTCTCTTTGGAGCCTCCATGTATGGTCTTCTAGGTGAGTACATGAACTGGCTAAGCACTCCCTAACTATAGGATATATCTGGTTTTATGTGTGTAGCATATATTAAGCTACTAACTAAACATTGATACTCTTTAGGATCATCAATCCGCTCACCTTCATAAACATTTAGTTTATGATTCATCTCCAAAGGTGTACTTGCAAGTTTGGTGTTCTCATAGTACAAGAGAGTTTTAAAAACGAGCATTAAGAAAGGGTTTTAAAAAGTAACATATGGCTTTCTATCTAGTATCTCTCTCTATGTGTCTGAAGAAAATATTAACTTCACAAAGGGCTGAAGTTTGAAAGCTTAAAAGAGAATACTTAAGGGCCAAGGCTGAACCAAAAATGCTCAACGGAATGCTTAAGGGAAGCAAGCAAGAGTGCTTAAGGGGTGCAAACACTAAAACATTGCTCATATGTTGAAAATTGTAAAAAAACTACCCATAAAAACCCTCACATGATAAAAAAACATATTAGTACGTTTAGGACGTTCTAGAGTACTCAATGTTTTTTATTTTTCATAAAAAACGAGTTTTTTTATACTATGGGTGTTCTCCATTTTGAACTTGAGAAGTAGGACTTGAATGTATCTTCTTTGAGTTAGATACATCCCTTCATATGTACAAATCACTTGCATACCTAGGAAATATATGAGCTCACCTAGGTCACTGATTTTGAACTCCTCTTGCATGTCTTTTGATCCTTTGAATCCCATTCAAGTCATCACGTCTCACAATTATGTCATCTACATATACACACAAATAGATGATCTCATTGCGATTGTTTTTTATGAACGAAGAAGGATTCGAGTTTCTAGGTCTAAACCTTTGATCTTGAAGCTATGTAACCGACCTATAATTCCAAGCTCTAGGAGCTTGTTTCAATCCATACAATGCTTTCTTAATTCTGCAAACATAAGACGTATGATTAGGGTTTTCAAATCTTGGAGGTTGTGAGATGTATACCTCTTCACTTATCCAACCATTTAGAAATGCATTTTTCACATAAAGTTGGAGGAGTCTTCAATTTCTTGGAGCAACTACACTTATCAATGTTCTGATTGTAGTCATCTTTGTAACTGGTGAGAATGTTTCCGCATAGTCTATACCATGAGTTTGTGAACATCCTTTGGAAACTAATATGGCCTTGTACTTGCAAATTGATCCATCTAAGTTCCTCTTAAGTTTATATACCCATTTGCAACCAATTTCCTTTTTCATTGGATGGCATTGGAACCGATTCCCAAGTATCCATCTCCTAAAAAGCATCCTTATTCTTTCATAGCCTTTTCCCAATTAGGGTTTCCCTTTGCCTCTTCATAGTTTGAGGGTTCTTCTCAAATTGAGTCTTTTGCCAAGTAAATTGAATGGTTTGTGAGAAATGTAGAATCATATCTATACCTTTTTGGTTCTCTCTTCTCCCTTATTGAACTTCTAGGTGCTTCCTTGGAGCATTCTCCACACTCTTGCGTTTTTGCTTTGCCTCTTGACTTCCATAGTTTGTAATCCGTTTCCTTTTCATCTTGGTCATCATCTGTATCACTTCTTGGATCCTAGATCTGTGTACATGTTTGCTTCCTAATTGATGGAAATCAAAATCAAGATCATATGGTAGAGTTACCTTTTGTTTGTCTTCATCAAACCAAGACATGTGTTCTTCAAACACAATACCCCTACTTGTAGTGAATTGCTTGGTTGAAGAATGGTGAACATGTAACCCCTCTAAGTTGAATCATATCCAATAAATATTGCCTTTGTTGCCCTTTCATCTAGCTTACCTTTGATTTGTGAAGGTACATGAACATAAGCTAAACAACCAAACACCTTGCAATGTCCTAGACTAGGTTTTCTTCCATGCCATGCTTCATAAGGAGTCATACCTTGAAGTGATTTGGATGGTAGTCTATTAACAAGGTACACAGTAGTAGTTGCAATAGCCTCTACCCATAAATAATGTGGCAACTTCTTCTCTTCAAGCATTCTGATCCAACCAATGTCTTGTTTCTTCTCTCTACAATTCCATTTAATTGAGGAGAGTACCTGGTAGTCACTTCCATCTTAATACCTTTATCTTGGAAGAACTCATCAAATTCCTTGGAGAAGTATTCTCCCCCTCCATCATATTTGAATTTCTTAAGTGATCTGCATGCATGATTCTCCACATGTGCTGGATATTTTTAGTAGCAATCAAACACTTCATTCTTACTCTTGATAAAGTACAAAATAGTCCATCTACTATGGTCATCAATAAATGAGACATAATACCTTGATCTTGCAAAAGAAGGTTCTTGACTTGGCTTCCATACATCTATATGTACTAAGTCCAATAAGTTATTGTGGATGTAGCCTTTGTGGTTGAATGGTTATCTTTCTGCCTTCCCAACCTAACACGCATCACTTCCGTTGATCATGCGTTGCTTTGATATGTTTGGCACTCCTAGAACACTTAGATTCTGGCATATATCCTTCAAGGTTCTTTCATTCAGATGAGCTAGCCTCTTATGCCACACTTCAAGCTCACTTAGGGTTTGATTCCTAAAGTTTAATAGAGGCATGTTCTTTGTTTCTCCTACCTCAAAAGTAAAAAGCCTACTATGCTTGTCACCGTTTGCTATCTTCTTGGAGCCTTGACATGGATCTTCCACAAAAGCTCCATGTTGGGTGAACCTAGGTCCTAACTTGCAAGCCCTTCTCAACTATTTGGCGTGTACTTATTAGGTCTTTCTTCCTTTCTGGATCTTTCAATTGAACCAATAACTCTGAGTGGTGTGGTGGGTCTTATCAGAGATGGCACTAGGTTGAACATTTTGGCTTTTGGATTTATCATGCTTTGGTCCTTTCTTCTTTCCTTTCCACTTTCTTTTGCTTGCAAAGTTTGCTTGGGAAGTCTCTTCTTCATCCTCTTCCTTCTTCTTTCCTTTCAACTTCTTGTCTTTCTTATGTGCATACAGAGCACTAGTTGAAATACCTTGATAGGAGTTACCTTCGTTTATGCTATTGTTGGCCTCTCAATCGAAGAGTTTTCCAAAAAGGATGTTGAAGTCTAGAGTTTGTACATCCATGATGAGGTCATAGGCTCTGGTGAAAGATTTCCATTGCTTGTCATTTTTAATCCCATTCAAAATTTGTCTCATAATGGTCTCTTCCTCAATCAGCTCTCCAATGGATTCCCAATTGATCTACAATCTCCTAGACCTTTGTAACAAACTCTGTGATGGTTTGTTTTGGAGTCTTCTTCGTCTCGTTGAACTCATTCTAGAGGTGATTCTTTCTTGCTTTGTACTAGCAGAAAAGAAAGTCTTTCGGGCATTCCAAGTCTCTTGAGATGTCTTCCATCCTCTAATATGTGGTAATAGAAAGTCAGAGATAGAATTGAGTATGTATGACCTTGCTTGAGGATCCCTTGTGCACCAAAGTGTGAGCTTATCTGTTTCCTCTTGAGTGGGTCCTCCTTAGAATCTTGGAATAGGCATTGCTTCATCACCTAATACAATCCCATATAGATTTCTTCCTTGGAAATAAGCCTCCATTTTGATTTGCCGAGAAGCGTAGTTGTATCTATCAAGCTTTTCAATCATCAATGGAAATCAATCTCCCATCTTGAAGTTTCTCTGAAACTAATGAAAGAAGTTGGAGATGTTTGGAGAAGCTCGAACTTGAGTTTTTCTCTAAATCTACCGAACCAAATGACTTAAAAATTTATATACATAAAACTAGAGAGGAGGACCTTTCTAATGAGTGCTCACTTGCTAGATTTGGAGCTGTAGAGAGAGATCCAAGCTATATAGAGAATTGATATGGCACCCTGCAATGACCAAAGAGTATTTGTATTAAATCAAATCATCACTCTCTATTCTACAAAGAATATGTGATCTTATATAGACCCTTTTGTGATTTTCCAAGCTCTGCAAGATGATTGAGTATGAAGGAGCAAAGAATTGATATGGCACCAAGCAATGATCAAAGAGTATTTGTATTAAATGAAATCATCACTCTCTATTATATAAAGAATATGTGGTCTTATATAGACCCTTTTGTGATTTTTCCACGACTTAAATCCACTTTGAATTCAAATCCCCGCGGGATTGTTTGATGAAAGTGATTGGAATCTCCTCCTTCAATCTATAGGAAAAGATGATCTACTTTTTGGTAATTGATTGAACTACCAAATTCAACTACCTTAAAAAACTTGTGGACTATGACTTCTCATTTTATCCTTTTACAAAGATAAAGATCTAGGCTTTTACATTGGGTGAATGATCATAAGGGATACCAAAAAAAAAAAGAGCATAAATAAAGGACACAATTCAAATTATCAATTTTTTTGATGCAGATAAAATCCATCTCAAGCATAGTATTAGCTTGATGATCTAACATGATCCTCTCCCCTTTCCCTCTTTCACATCTACCTTGGAAATCTCTTTCCCCTCCTCCCTTGTCTCCGTTCCTCTCAATCATGGGCATTTCAACTACGCTTGTATCTTTCCCTCTCCCGCCTCCTTGTGCATGGCCTTGTCCTCTCACATGCACTTCCTTGTATAGACTTTCTCTATCCCTTTGCTCCCACATGCACTTCCTTACCTAGGATTTCCCCTTACATCTCTCCTCCTCCACTTTGTGTGGCCTTGATATGTATGCCAAAAAAGAGAGAAAGAAAGAAAGGGAAAAAAAAAATGAAATGCTTCTGAATTTTAGTTTTCCTTTTTTTCCCCTCTATAGTTGAGGAACACTAGGATGACTCCAACAAGACATTGAAGCACCATGGAAGTCGCAAAATCCATGCCATGTTTTTCTTTATCCGGTTAAGTGAAGGCATGCGAGCATTTGATAGTCCTTCCTCTTATAAGCTCTTGGAGGAGAAAGAAGCATGCATAAGTGACCTCAGAATGTGTGACCTAGGGGAGTTTATGTGAGTTCAATAGAGAGAAAATGAGACAAAAGAGGAGCAAAGGAGTGCATGGGAAGAGGGGAGAGTTTTTCAAGGTAGATATGAAGAATCCAATTGGAGGGGAGAGGGCATGTAGAAGAAAGAGGGGGAATCATTTTGAGAGAGCTAAAACTCCATGTTGGCAAGGAGAACTCATTCTCATTTGAGTCACAACAAAGGATGTCGAATGAGAAGTCTAAGGGGGAAGACTACAATCGGTCATCTTTAAAAACTTGAACGAAGACTCAGAAAAACACTTTGAAAAAACTATGAGAATACAAAATTTGAGGTTATAAGTATGAACTTAATGGATGTATAGCTTATTTAAAAGGGTTGAAGTGAATGCCCTTCTTCTTTCTTGTGCTACTTGAGCCAGGATCCATCCCGATTTCTCTGGTAGCCCATGCATGCGTGTCATAGAAAGGCCTTATGTACTCCAATGCTCTTGCCAAGAGTATGGGGTCTTGCAAGAGCCATGGTGTAATAATTGTTTGCTCGGTGCTTGAGTCAACGTCATTAACAATATCCTAGTCTTCAGCCATATGCTTAGTGCTAACAAGATCTTTGTCTACCAAAGAACCATGATGCTCGATCATCGTTCTACTTCCCTTATCATCTATGTTTCCTTCTTCTAAAGGGTCTTCCTTTTTGGGATGGGCTACTACTACTAAGCATACAGACGAGTCCATCCCCAACCTATTGATATATTTCGGTACTGATGTGTGTGAACACAGTGCACAGTAGGAGGTTTTTTCCCCGTCTTGTATAAACACCTATAACCCTAATGAGTTACTTATCTTTGTACATTCACTTGGTAATTCATTGTGTGTTGTATTGTGCTCCAAGCTTCTTCTTCTTCCTTGTGCTATTTGCATGCTTCTGTAGACCTCAAACTTAAACAATTGGTATCAGAACATGTCGTCGCTTCATCTAGGGCATCGTCAACACCCCTCCCGTTAGAGTCTCAGAATCACACAAAAATTGGTGAGCATACTCGGGCCGATTAGGAGTTCAAAATTGCTTCGATCTCTAACAGCAAAATTTGGATCTTAGCTTGTTTCGGCCTCGAATGACTATCGTAGTGCCTATATAGGCAATTTCGTCCTTTTGGGCCAAACATATATATAGGTTCGGCTGGTTAGGACAAGCATCTCGAAGTATGCTACGAGCTTAGCAAAGCTCAACAAGGTGGTTCTGTTCAACTTTTTGAGATACAATCATTGTTTTGCATCAAGGTATTTAGTCAGTGGCCATGGCTGAAAGCAATGATGTATTCCATATGTTGGTCGTTGAGGATAGGTTGGATGGTACTAATTGATTTCTGTTGATGAAGTCTTGTCAGATAGTTCACTTATGCAAACTATTCCTAACGGTCTTCTAGATTCGTATCAGAGTTTTGCTTCTGCTCTTCGATTGATGATGAAAGGAAATCCAAATGCCTTAACATTTGAGGAGTTAGTCTATCTTTTGTTGCAGGAAGATTAGTCCAGACAGAGGAGGTCCCGGCAAAACAGGCCCATTATGCGTGTTGCATATCAAGCTTTCCTAGCTAGTAAGAAGGGCAAAGGTAAATGGAGCTCATCTACTTGTAGGTAGAAATCTACTAATGATGCACATTCAAAGAACTAGTCTAACTTTGTAGAGATCAATGCTACCATCTCACTTTCTTTTAATCTTCTAAACCCACTTAGTACCAATGGCATTCTTATCTTTTGGCAAGTCACATAACTCCCATGTATGATTACATTGCATTGCGCTCATCAAATTTGAATCATTACATGCATCTTCAAAAGTGACTGGCTCTCCACAAAATCACTTTATGCTTGGCAAGAGCTTGATGTTGTTCTACCAAGTAAAAGAGCACTCAATTTGCTTTCTTGTAATGTTTTTTGCAATCATTTTGGCATAGTTTGTGGATCCTTGATAGACATGCATTCCTCATGTAATACATCCTCAAAATGTACATCAAAAGTGGGCTAAATATCATGCTGAATTTCAGCCATGTGTGGCTGTAAATTTTGCAAATTTTCAGCCATGTTTGGCTGGACATTTTCAGCCATGTTTGGCTGGAATTTTTCAGCCATGTTTGGTTGGAATTTTTCAATCATATTTGGGCTGAAAATTTTCAACTCTTTGAAACTCATTTGGATGTCCTACATGGCCATAGTGTGAGCTAATTGTTGGCTGAAATTTACATTCAAGTAAAGGATAAGCTCAATTTTCAGCAAATATCATATCTTGACTCACAATAATTTTATCCGTGAATGGATGGTAAAAGCGATAACATTTATTCTCACTACTATATCCAACAAATATATATTTCTTTGCCTTCTCATCAAGTTTGTGATGTTGTTGTGATGGGACAAGAGCATATGCCAAACAATCAAATATGCACATATGACTAACCATTGGCTTTAGCCTTCCACCCATTCCAAGCCTCATAAGGCGTAAATGACTCTCAATGCTTTTGTAAGACAACGATTCAATACATAGTTTGCACACATGACCGTTTCCATCAAAAACTTATCCGAAAGATACTTTCTTTAACCAAACATCGTACCATTTCAAGAAGTGTTCTATTCTTGCACTCCACAATGCCATTTTATTGAGGTGTATATGGCACTATACATTGGTGCATAATACCTCTCTCAGAAAGAAAAGGATTAAATTCATTGGTGTATGTGTAAAAAAGGCATTTGAGGAAATCTCTTATATGTATCCAAACGATACAAGCCATTGCATAATGTCCCCGACATCACAATAACATGCCTATTGTTGAAATCATGAACCATACATTTGTTATCAACAAAGTGTACATGAAGTCCGGCACTAGCAATAGTAGAAACCGAAATCAAATCCTTCTTGATACCGGTACATATAATGCATTGTGGAGAGTTGGTCCCATCAAGCTTATCCTCAGCTTCAAGCTTATCCTCAACTTGAAGCATGTCAAACAAGTCAATCATTGTTGCTTGCCATTGCACCAAAGAACTCAAAAGTAACGAGATATAAACTTCAACAAAGCTGAAATGCAGCTCTCAAACTATAACTCTGATGGTAAATCAGACTGCATGAATGACATCGACAGGGAGGTAAAATCCCAATGCGTCGATCTTCAAGTGCTGAACTTCGTATTTCTATGCTACAGAACCGATTTGCACTGTTAAAAGTGCTTAAGCATGGAAGACTTTATGAAAATCTCTCTCTCTCTCTCTCTCTCTCTCTCTCTCTCTCTCTCTCTCTCTCTCTCTCTCTCTCTCTCTCTCTCTCTCTCTCTCTCTCTCTCTCTCTCTCTCTTTTCAATTCAGCTATGCGTGTCGGGAAAATATCTCTAGGCAAGTCTGCTTAAGTTTATCCACAATTCAGTTTACCATATGAAATAATAGAAGCTTTTTCCAAGGCAATTTGCACGAATGGAGACTTTATAGAGTACACATTCTCTCTCTCTCTCTCTCTCTCTCTCTCTCTCTCTCTCTCTCTCTCTCTCTCTCTCTCTCTCTCTCTCTCTCTCTCTCTCTCTCCCTCCCTCCCTCCCTCCCTCCCTCCCTCCCTCCCTCCCTCCCTCCCTCCCTCCCTCTCTCTCTCTCTCTCTCTCTCTCTCTCTCTCTCTCTCTCTCTCTCTCTCTCTCTCTCTCTCTCTCTCTCTCTCTCTCTCTCTCTCTCTCTCTCTCTCTCTCTCTCTCTCTCTCTCTCTCCCCCAGTTACTTATGGGTGTCGGGAAAATATCTCTAGGCAAGTCGATAAATGGATGTCAAATCTTTCAAATGCGCAATCGATTTCTTGTTATTTTAACTAGTCTTACTATGGTTTTCAAACTTCAGATATAGTTTTTAATTGCTTATTGAAAAAGCAGGAGAAGAGAAGGTCCAATAGCCCGTATGGGCCTCCATCACCAAATTCTACACAACAGAGAAAATCATGGGTTGGTGCTGTCAAAAATTATGATTCTGATGGGACAGCCTCTTTGAACAACGGAAACTTGGGAACACTTGGAGAGAAAAGGCCACAGAGGGTCACACCTACAAAAAGGGGAACCCCAAAGTGAATCCCACAAGCAGTTATTTTGAAGAAAGTTTGTTCAGTTTACTATCAGGCATGCCCGGATTATCTCTGTGAAAGGATATTTGGTTCTACACTTTCACGAAGGGCTGCTAAACTCTGGAGCATATTCGACGTTCACAGTGAACCAAAGAGCGTTTGTAGCGAGAATTAAATGAGGTTTTCTTCTGCCGTGCGGAGATTTGTCTAACGCATTGGCCGTGTCTGGGGCTTTCGTTGAAGGGAAGCAGCATATCCATTCTGAACTCATTCCTACTCAATCTTCCTATTTTGATACCGTACTAAGATCTCTCTCTCTCTCTCTCTCTCTCTCTCTCTCTCTCTCTCTCTCTCTCTCTCTCTCTCTCTCTCTCTCTCTCACACACACACACACACACACACAAGCGTGAGCACATTCATACACACACAATCAAACAATTTCATGACTGGCTCTAATGATGAATGGGCTTCGGATTTATATGATGGACCGAGAAATAAACTGACAGTCACAACTTACGCTATGAAATCCAATGGAATTGATTTCTTACAATACGCTGCTAAACTCTGGAGCATATTCGACGTTCACAGTGAACCAAAGAGCGTTTGTAGCGAGAATTAAATGAGGTTTTCTTCTGCCGTGCGGATATTTGTCTAACGCATTGGCCGTGTCTGGGGCTTTCGTTGAAGGGAAGCAGCATATCCATTCTGAACTCATTCCTACTCAATCTTCCTATTTTGATACCGTACTAAGATCTCTCTCTCTCTCTCTCTCTCTCTCTCTCTCTCTCTCTCTCTCTCTCTCTCTCTCTCTCTCTCTCTCTCTCTCTCTCTCTCTCTCTCTCTCTCTCTCTCTCTCTCTCTCTCTCTCTCTCTCTCTCTCTCTCTCTCTCTCTCTCACACACACACACACACACACACACACACAAGCGTGAGCACATTCATACACACACAATCAAACAATTTCATGACTGGCTCTAATGATGAATGGGCTTCGGATTTATATGATGGACCGAGAAATAAACTGACAGTCACAACTTATGCTATGAAATCCAATGGAATTGATTTCTTACAATACGCTGTCAGAACTGGATGCCGCAAGGCTGACGAGAGAGCTGAATAAGGGATTGCACAATGGTTCAACCCTGATGGTCAACATTTGAACGCGACACAACGTTTATTCCTAAATTAACGTAACGAAAATCGCCTTTAGCATCCGGGTTGAATATTTTCTTGCACCTTAGACAATGACGTATACTCAAACTTGGCTTGATTCCTGGGTGAGAAGTCATTCCAAACAATCCACAGTGATCATGGCTCCTAAAAGAGCTGACAGTAGTTCTGGATGATGCAGTAAAGTACGTCTCTCTCTCTCTCTCTCTCTCTCTCTCTCTCTCTCTCTCTCTCTCTCTCTCTCTCTCTCTCTCTCTCTCTCTCTCTCTCTCTCACGCACACACACACACACACACACACACACTGCCCACACACGATCAACCAATCTCGAACAAACAATTTCCCACGGGGACGGGATGCTCATATGCTAAAGAGTTGAAAGGGCTTAAGATTTACATAAGCCATGGAATTCGATCAATGTGCACAAACGAGGTCTTCTAATGTACGCTTAGAGCTGGACGGTGCAAGATCGAGGAGAACTAAATGCCGTAACATTCGACGGATTGCAGGATGTTTCGACAGAGGTTGAACGTTCTTTAAGCATATGCTGAATTGCAGAATGTCTCCTCAATAGTTTGCAGATTTTTGTATTACCGTCCATGGTTAACATGTTTGACCTTGGATGAGGCCAAGGTTCTAACCTTGAATGTGGCCTGATGTTTAACCCCTACAAACTTGAGGATAAGTGGAGGATTTGAGAGTCAATCTTTGGAAAAAAGCAATTCATCATAGAAGTAAAGCACTAAGATATCTTGATTGCTATACGTGTTTATTGAGTGATGATTTGGATTAAAAAAAAGATATGTTTGCCATATTTTTTTCAATTTCCTAAAGTTATTGCAAATGAAATATATCTTGTGTGTTGCCTAGTATAGAATGGGAATATATAATCAAACTGTATCCCAATATTCATAATGATCCAAACCTCAGTGAAACTATAATCCAAAA
>MU260650.1:50000-90000 GCA_020310875.1 Ceratopteris richardii
TCTCTCTTCTCTATATATCTATACTATATCTCATGCCACTTCTATACCCATGGGAAGAATGTTGCATCTGTTGCTAGCTCGAAGCACATTTAGAATGTGCAAGGGCACGTAGGCATAGAAAGAATTAAGACATTCAAAAGGATTAAGACTCATAGATCGGAAATTTGACTAAGTGAATTAGGAACCATTAATGGGGATACATGTGTAAGAGATAGACCCATGCATGATGCTATTGTTCATAGCTTGTATCGTACCTTGATCGATGTAGCAGAAGCCATAAATGGTGTCTATGGTTACACAACTATGGATTAAATATTTTACTCGGTTCATGGTTTGTCCAAAGTTGTATTTGAGCACATCAACGACAAATAACATTTTCAAGAATAACATATTGTCATATTGCAAGGAAATGTTGCTCATGTCTTTGAGTAGAAGCTTTCTAAGGCTATGAAGGTGGATCTCCTATATACGTATCATATTTGGGTAGGACAAGTGGAGTTACCGTCCTTTTTATGGCCCACCATTGGATGTACAGTCAATAATCCTAGGAAACGTGTTTTGTACTCCAATTTTAGTGCTGGATAGGAATAAAGCTTGTGTGATGTGGGACACCTCAAGAGCTTTTCCAAAAGTTTCAGTATTATTATATCATATATACATAAAATAGTAATTTATATAAAATGGGAAATCTTGCAGATGCTTGTTTCCACCTAGAAAACTTGGCACATTACTCAAACAAATTTTATACTCTTAAGGCTAAAGGAGTAAAGTTGATCCCATACTTTTCAAGAAGAAATGTATTGTTTCATGAAGAACAAGTGCTAGGTAAATAGTGAACTAAGCCATATACTTCAACACCAAAGGTCAACAATGCTAAAAAAGCACTAGTGGTGTCTATACAAGTAATGTAAGAGACGTCTCTACCAAGGGTCGCTTTTCAAGAGGAAAACACACCTTGGAATGGTTCTTTTACTATTGAAAATTCTAAAAGAACAATGGCTAATTAGATCATTACAATAGGTATGTATAAGAAACCTTTGATAAGGGAAAATGGACTTAGTTCCAATTGGGGCACTCCACATCCCATCAAGATTATACAAACAGACATTCTATTTGAGTTCCATTTCGTCTTAGTAATAAAAGCATGGAGATTCTATTGAAAGGCATTGCTCCTACATTGGAATAACTATATTTGCATGATCCTTTGCAGAACATTACATGATGGTAGCCTTTTTTAATGTTCAAGGGATTTGCTAAGAAGGCAAGTGGTTGAGACTATGGAGATAGGTTGTGAGACATTAGCCAAATTTGTAGCAATTCAAGAACATAAGATACATGATTGGGGAGGCATCCTATCCTCCATTGGATATAATCAGCTTGTATATAGTGGGGAGCAATGTAAATGTTTAGGTTGTTTACTGATAGTTCAAAAGGTTATATCTATTAATGTGATGCAAAATGATTCCTTTGGTAGGTTGTATTTTATTGTAATGAAGTATCAAGGGCAACAATATGTAGCCATAAAGGCTTAAACAATAAACATCCCTTTGGATAGGGAAAAAAACTTGGGGTCACATTCTTGATAGAAGTAGACAACATGATGTAAAACTATCCCATACTAGATTCTGGTTACTTAGAGATTTCAACATGGTCAATAGACAAAAGGATTATTCTAGAGTTTCATTGATTATAGCACCTCATAAGTTCAACTTTCGGATTCAAGTTTAGAGGCTCTTGAAAGCAAAAATGTTTGAGATACATAAAGTGAAGAAAGGTACTGAAGCTATTTTAAAACAAATAGTGCTTGATTATGTACCCATGTATGGATGCACAATAAAACTAGATGGATGGAAAAGTTGTTAGAAGAAGCCATTGATTAATGCCATGGTTATATGTCCAAAGGGAAGTATGTTTTTGGAAGCAGTTGATACTTCTCTTAAAGAGAAAAGTTCAGCTTTTCTTGTAAAAATATATGAACATGCTATATCTCACATGGGTGGTCCAAACAATGCAATTATGATAGTGATTGATAATGCATCTAATTTTTAAAGTGTTGGAATTGGATACAAAAAAAGTATGAAGGCATTGCTTGGGTTCCATGCGCAACTCATACACTAAATCTATTATTGAAAGATATAGGTAGATTATCTTTCATTAAAAAAAATATATTAGATGAAAATCATGTGGTCAAATTTATCCGAGAGCATCAATTTTCATATTTGCCCTTTCATTCAAAGTCTCCCAATAAAGCACTTCATATCTTTTGAGCTACATGATTTTCAACAACCTATATTGTGCTCAATGGATTATTGGAAGTCAAGCCAACACTTGTAGAAATGATTGTGAATCGAAGATGGGAGGCATGGCTAGAGAAGTATCCTTCTTATCGAGTTGCAGCTTTGTAGTGTATGTCTCTAATACAATCACAAAAAGTTTGTCGTAATCTTGAAAAAAATGCCGGTATCACTAAACCTTTTGTGGAACTTTTACATATTGTTGATATCGACAAGTTTGTGATAGGAAAAGTTTATTGGATTATGTCAAAAGCTATTCAAAAAACGAAAGAATTTAATCATTTTTCATTACAATAAAAAAACACAGATTGTATCGTTAGCGCAGAAAAAAATGGATGCAAATGCATACTCATTTATATGGAACAACATAGATCCAACATTTCAACTCAATTGTCAAGCATCAAACAAAGAAATCATGGAAAATTTCAAAACCACATGTCAATTACTACTTCCAGGCACAGATGGTCGAGATACATTCCACTAGAGAGTAGCTTATGTAAATCGAGAAGGATGTTAGATCTATGGCACATTGAAGCGATTCAAAAGCATCCACCTCCTATATGGTGGAAAGAATACAGAGGTGAAGCAGTGGAGTTGCAACATATAGCTATGAGAGTGCTTTCAATAACAACTTCAAGTGGTAGTTGTGAACGTAATTGGAGTGCATATGATTTTCTTCATTCAAAACAAAGAAATCGCTTAAGTGTATCACATGCCAATGATTTGTTATATGTGTTTTGTAATATGTATTTGTTACATGATCCAACCAAGATAGCTTCTATAGCAGCACAACAAACTTTTGGAGAATTTCAAACTCATGAAAGTTTAACGAATGATTCACAGAGTGATCGTGATTTAGATGTAGATCACAATGATGGTTCAAACATGGAAGAAATAGATGACATGGAACATGTGATAGATGATTTTCAAAATGAATAAAGTAATGCACTCCAAATACTTTGGTTAGGTTCAATTGCAAAAACAATGTCTTTATCATATAGTGATGTCTGTGATTATTAAAAGCGGCTTGTCTATTCAATGTTTTGTTGATTGAATAATTCATCTATAGTGAACCGATCAAAAGATGATGATGGCTTTCATAATCTTCCATGTTTGTTCTCATATGCATCGAGAAATATTTATAAATTTTTCTTTCCATGTTTTAATTTCAAATATGCAAAAGAAAAACATTAATTTTACCTCAAGTGGATCGACATCATTTAATCCAAAGAATTCAAAATGAATCCACATCATTTAATCCACATAATTCAAGTGATACCACATCATTTAATCCACTTAATTCAAATGAAACAACATTGGCCCAAACCAATTAATTCAAATGAATCCACATCATTTAATTCATAGAATTCAAATAATGAATCCACATAATTTAATCCACTCAATTCAAATGAATCCACATCATTAAATCCACTTAATTCAAATGAATCCACATCATTTAATCCACTTAATTCAAATAAATCGACATAATTAAAATGAACCCACATAATTCAAATGAATCCACATCATTTAATCCACTTAATTCAAATGAATCTACATCATTTACTCTAGATAAATCAAATGAATCCACATCATTTAATCCACTTGATTCAAATGAATCCACATCATTTAATCCACATAATTCAAATGAATCCACATAATTTACTGTTAGGGCAAGGCAATCAACAATTGATGTTTTGATGAAGAATTGAAGTCAAGGACTGAAGAAAAGATCAAGTTATGAGGCATGAAGGAAGTGCATATCTAGAAGATGAAGATGTGTACACATATGTACATTAATTTAGAGTTAGCTCACTTATACTTTTGGAATAGTTATGAGCTTGTAAATATTTACCTATATATACAAGAAAAATATCGGGGTAGATATGAGAGAGCATGTGAGTAGAGGAATTAGAAGTCATAGGAGTCATAAAACACTTTAGAAGTGTGTAAGATTTCTCTCATCACTCAGATGTAAAGTTTCCAGAAATGAAGAAATGTTGTGCCCGATCTTTTTGAGTATTCTCCTTTTGTGTTGAATCTTTTGTAAAATGCTTTTGTACAAGTCTAAGTCTATAGTTGATTGACCTCTGTACAAATTTTCAGCTTCTAATTGTGATCACGCTATGAGAATTATGAATAGGAACATTCATATGTGAGAAAATATCAAGTGTCTTCTGAAATAGGCACAATCCCGATGGTCAAAGAAATGGTCAATTCTCAGTGCACAATGTAAAGTTTTGCACAAATGAGGAGTCAAAATCTAAGTTGAGAGGTAAGCCATCTATGGCTAAAATAATTTGCATAAACGGTTTCTAGATTGAGAGAACCAAGCTTTAGAAGTTACAGGTGTCTGAATCGATTACTCAGAAGAATAATTTTAGACATAGGTGACTTGTTAAGATCATTTCTCAAGATCTACTGAGTGTTTTGGAATGATTTAACTTGGAGGAGATGCAAAAACTATAGGTGACACCTTATACAAAGTTTTATAAAAAACTTTACATGTTTGATAAGTCAATGGATGAGTTATGTGTAGCAGAGTTTCTGTGTAGTCATCCTCTTCACAGTTTGTTGAAAATTTTAGAAATTGAGTATTGATCCTCCAAATTGGTGAAGGTTTTGAGTTACTCTTGTTATAGAGGTGCTCTAAACTTCAAGAGTAGCTTGTTCTTTTGGAGATTAACACTCTCCAATAGTGGTATCAGAGCAGGAACCATCAAAATTGAAGAAAGGAGGACCCCGACTGCTCTGGCTATAAAGAATTCAACACTTAAAGGTTCAAAAGGTGAAAGCTTGAAAGCAAAGCTTGAGAAGGAGATCAAAAGTTATCAAGAAGGCCAAAAGGAACTTCATTCGAAGTAAAGGTACATCTATTTCTCATAAAGTTTGAAGAATTCAATACACAGGTGAAGAAAGCATGGGAGATTCTCTTTAGATAGAGAAGTTGGATAGAGAGAACTATCCAGCATGGTCAATGAGGATGGAAGCTCATCTTATGAGCAAGGACTTGATAGGTTATATTACAGGTGAAGAAGAAAAGCCTCAGTTCAGAGATCCTAGTGTTCCAACTAGGGATGAATTATCACATTTGAAGACTTGGATGAAGAGAGATGCTCAAGCTATGAGCATTATCTATATGGGAGTCAATGATTACCTGTTACCTCACATTAGAGGTCTTGAAAGTGCAAGTGATATATGGAATGCTTTGGAGGAGCATTTCCAAAACACCACAAAGTCAAGGAAGGCATCTTTGTGGGCAGAGTTTACCACATTCAAGAAGAAGGCTTCTCAATCCATTTCAGATTATGTAACAAGGATGAAGGACATTGGAGATGCATTAGGAGAAGTTGATGAAGATATTGAGGAGGATAAATTGATAAGACAAATCCTCACAGGTTTGAGAGGTGATGACAAATGGAAGGCATTCATTTTGTCTACCGAATTATCACTAGATCATTTTACTCCTGATATGAATCAGTTGCTAGGACACATGCTAACTTTTGAGCAGAATGTCAAAGGTGAAAGTGATAAGAGTGCAAGTCAAGCAATGTATTCAAAGGATAAGAAGAAGATTAGCAAAGGGAAGCAACAAGCAAATGAAGATGAAGGTACAACTAGCCAAGCTAACTTCCTAAGAGGAAGAGGAGGTGGCAAAGGTAGAGGTAGAGGTAGAAGTAATAGAGATGAGTCAAAGCTTGCTGGATTTGTGGTAAGACAAATCACTTAGCTAATGATTGTTGGCATAATACTCAAAATAATGGTGGATATAATCAGAATTTTAATTCAAGAGGAAGAGGTGGCAGAAATCAAAGAGGTAATTTCAGAGGTAGAGGTAGTAGAGGCTACTTTGGAAGAAGTGCAGGTAGAGGATTCCAAAGTCAACATTACAACAATACCTACTACAATTATGCTTCAGATCAGCAGGAGGATTCAACATTGATAATGAATGCAACTTGTGAAAGGCAAAGTGAAGACCAAAGAGTCTTCTACATGACTCAGGGTGTAGCAATCACCTGAGTGGCAACATAGCTTTGATGACTGATTTGGAGAATAAGGTAACTAATCATGTAGTTCAAACAGGTGACAATACAAAGCACAATGTGAAGTCAATTGGATCAGTGAAGGCCAAGGATGGAAGTAATCTCTTGAGTAAGGTTTTGTATGTTCCTACAATTCCTAAGAATCTGATAAGTGTAGGGTAAATTGTTGAAAAAGGTTCACTAATGAAGGAGTTTTTGTGGAAGACCCTAGCAATGGGTATAAACAAATTGTTTCAGGGAAGAAAGAAGGAAGATTTTTCACATTGAAGATTCAAGGTAATGTTGGTCATGCCTTGTTCACTTATGGAGGACATAAGATCTCTGAGTTAGATCTTTGGCACAAAAGGCTTGGACATTTCAATGAAAGAGGTATCAAAGATATGGTTAACAATGGTTCAGTGCTTGGATTGTCTAATGTTGCAGGTCAACATATGACATACCGATGTGAGGCATGTCAATTAGGTAAGGCTCATAAGAAATCTTATTCCAAGCATGGTTTTATGTATTCAGAAAAGCTTGAATTGGTACACACAGATGTGTGGGACCATCAAAGGATTTCAGTATCAATGTTTCAAGGTACTATGTGATTTATGTTGATGATGCTACCAGATGGATCACTATCTATGTGATCAAAGATAAGTCAGAGGTATTCAATACATTCAAACATTATCATGTGTATACAGAGAGAATTACAGGTCAAAAACTAAAGAGACTAAGGTCAGATGGAGGGGGAGAGTATTTCTCTAATGAGTTCAATGATTACTTGTGGAATGCAGGTATAAAAAGGGAAATTAATGAAGGAGAAAAATCGCCCAAATTATTTGTGGGCTGAGGCTGTAAATACAGCCACATATTTGGTCAATAGATTACCATGTAAAGCTTTGCAGGGTATGACACCATATGAGGCATGGTGGGGTAAGACCTACTCTAGATCATTGCAAAGTGTTTGGATGTTTGGCATATGCATATGTGCCATCTCAATTAAGGCACAAATTGGAACCTAAAGCTTAAAAGTATGTGTTCATTGGTTATGATGATAAGCAGATGGGATATAGGTTGTGGAGTCCATCCACAAAACAATTCCTTGTATCAAAGGATGTTACATTTGATGAGCAAAGTACTTGGTATGCAGGTACAATCAATATTTATGCAGGTGATGAAGAAGTTGCGAATTGGAAGAAAGGTAAATCAAAGGTTCAGATATTTGATGAAGAGGAGAACAATGAAGTACATGTTGAAGTTGAAGAAGTGCCAAGGTTTGATCCAGAATGTGATGAACCAGAAACCTCAAGGAGTGGAGAACTCAAAAGGTCATCAAGACACAAATGGCAACCTACAAGGTATAGCTATGATACTTCTTTTTTGGCTACCAAAGATTATGCTTATATGATAAAGGCAGATGAAGACCCTTATACATATGAAGAGGCAAAAGGTAAGGGAAATTGGGAGAAAGATATGCAGGAAGAGTATGATGCATTGATGGAAAATCAGACATGGGATTTGATTCCTAAACCAAATAGTCAGAAGATCATTGGATGCAAATGGGTCTACAAGACAAAGAGATTTGCAGATGGAAGTGTGTCTAGATATAAAGCTAGACTTGTTGTGAAAGGTTTTGCTCAGACATATAGTATAGATTATGATAAGACCTATAGTCCTTTGGCAAAGATGACAACCATCAGGACACTCATAGCAATTGCTGCATGTAAAGGTTGGAAACTATGTCAATTAGATGTGAAGAATGCTTTTCTAAATGGTTATATTTCAGATGATGTTTTTATGGAGCAACCACAAGGATTCAAAAATGAAAGGTATCCAGATCATGTTTGTAAGCTCAAAAGAGCTTTGTATGGTTTGAAGCAGGCCCCAAGGGCATGGAATTATAGACTTGTGAAGTTCTTGAAAGAACCTGGTTTCCAAGTATCTAAAGCAGATAGTAGTTTGCTTGTCAAAGCAAGTGATGATGGGTTCATTTACATGTGCATATATGTTGATGATATAATTCTTACAGGTACAGATGAGAAAGGCATTCAAAGCCTAAAGAAGCAAATGGAGAAAAAGTTCAAGATTAGTGACTTGGGAGACTTGTCATATTTCTTGGGCACGAAGATCTCATACACTCAACATGGAGTGTATGTAACTCAAGAAAGGTATTTGAAAAACTTGTTGATCAAGTTCAAAATGGATGATTGTAGGGTAGCATCTACTCCAATGGAAGTGAATCATAAATTGAGTAGATATGGAGGAGAAGAGTTCAAGGACATGAAACTATATCAAATTTTGGTTGGTAGTCTGATCTATGCTACATTAACTAGGCCTGATTTGTCATATGCAGTTGGAGTATTGTCTCAATTCATGCATTGTCCTAGGAAAGAACATTGGGTTGCAGGACAAAGGGTGTTGAGGTACATTAAGGGTACACTCAAAGAAGGTTTGTATTATGGTTTTACATCAGATACAAACATCAAGATATATAATGATACAGATTGGGCAGGTAATCCTGATGATAGGAGATCAACATATGGATACTTGTGTTATGTGAGAGATAAGTTAATCTCTTAGTGTTCAAAGAAGCAACACACAGTTGCTTTATCATCCATAGAGGCTGAGTACAAAGGTATGGTGGAAGCTGCAAAGGAAGTGATATGGCTTAAGACTCTTATGAAGAGTTTTGACATTATTCAGAGTACACCAACTATTCATGGAGATAATATGAGCTCATTGTATTTAGCTGCTAATCCTGTTTTTCATGCTAGGACCAAACACATTGAGATTCAGTATCACTTTCTAAGAGAGAAAGTGATGGATAAAGAGATTGAAGTCATACATACTTCAACAAACGATCAGATAGCTGATATGCTTACCAAAAGCTTGGATGGACCAAAGCTACAGAGATTCAAAGACATGGCATGTATAAAGAAGTTAGAGAAAACCTCAATTGATGATTGAGGGGGAGCTGTTAGTGCAAGGCAATCAACAATTGATGTTTTGATGAAGAATTGAAGTCAAGGACTGAAGAAAAGATCAAGTTATGAGGCATAAAGGAAGTGCATATCCAGAAGATGAAGATATGTACACATATGTACATTAATTTAGAGTTAGCTCACTTATACTTTTGGAATAGTTATGAGCTTGTAAATATTTACCTATATATACAAGAAAAATGTCGGGGAAGATATGAGAGAGCATGTGAATAGAGGATTAGAAGTCATAGGAGTCATAAAACACTTTAGAAGTGTGTAAGATTTCTCTCATCACTCAGATGTAAAGTTTCTAGAAATGAAGAAATGTTGCGCCCAATCTTTCTGAGTATTCTCCTTCTGTGTTGAATATTTTGTAAAATGCTTTTGTATAACTCTAGGTCTATAGTTGGTTGACCTCTGTACAAATTTTCAGCTTCTAATTGTGATCAGACTTTGAGAATTATGAATAGGAACATTCATATGTGAGAAAATGTCAAGTGTCTTCTGAAATAGGCGCAATCCCGATGGTCAAAGAAATGGTCAATTCTCAATGCACAGTGTAAAGTTTTGCACAAATGAGGAGTCAAAATCTAAGTTGAGAGGTAAGCCATCTATGGCTAAAAGCATTTGCATAAATGGGTTCTAAATTGAGAGAACCAAGCTTTAGAAGTTACAGGTGTCTGAATCGATTACTCAGAAGAACAGTTTTAGACATAGGTGACTTGTTAAGATCATTTCTCAAGATCTACTGAGTCTTTTGGAATGATTTAACTTGGAGGAGATGTGCAAACTATAGATGACACCGTGTACAAAGTTTTATAAAAAAATTTACATGTTTGATAAGTCAATGGGTGAGTTATGTGTAGCAGACTTTCTGTAGTCATCCTCTTCACAGTTTGTTGAAAATTTTAGAAATTGAGTATTGATCCTCCAAATTGGTGAAGGTTTTGAGTTACTCTTGTTATAGAGGTGCTCTAACTTCAAGAGTAGCTTGTTCTTTTGGAGATTAACACTCTCCAACATTTACTCCACTTAATTCAAATGAATCCACATAATTCAAATGAATCCATATCATTTACTCCACATAATTCAAATAAATAAACATCATTTAATCCACATAATTCAAATGAATCCACATCATTTAATCCAATTAATTCAAATGAATCCACATCATTTAATCCATATAATTTAAATAATATCACATCATTTAATCCACAGAATTCAAATGAATCCACATCATTTACTCTACATAATTCAAATGAATCCACACTATTTACTCCACTTAGTTCAAATGAATCCACATCATTTACTCCACATAATTCAAATGAATCCACATCATTTACTCCACTTAATTCAAATGAATCCACACAATTCAAAAGAATTCACATTTTTTTTAATGGTCTTAATCCATCAATAATGGATATCTTTAAACCATAATGTATTAGATTTGAGAATACTCTAAGTAATTCATGTGTGTCTACTCTTTTTGATACATCTCAATCACATCCTAGTTCTAAAGCATATTTAAACTTATAAACTTCATTTCTATAAATGGGGTAACTATCTAAATCTATGTTTTTAAAAAGTTGCAACAGGAGTACTGAAATTGTATAGGTCTCTTGGCTTTTATTAAATGGTGGAGGGCTAGTAGATATACATTCAGGTGCAATCCACCAATACTTTCAACTCCACTCATTTCTAATTGATATTTCGAGATCAATTAGCTTTGGAAAAGCTTTTTTTGTTGGAAAATGCATTGCTCTTCCAAAGTCACATAGTCGGATATAAGAATGCTTGCCTTCAAAATGCAGCAGTATGTTGCCTAGATGGAGAACATTATGGGAAATATTACAGGTGTGTAGGAATAACACAATTTGCAATAATCCATTCATTAGCTTCCAGATATTTGTCTTCATTAGCTTCCTTTGTGCCTTTGATACTTTTGCTTCATGGTACGTTTAAGTACTCTTTTTCATTTTATTGAGCCACATGTCTAAGGTACTACCATTCCATAATCTGAAAATGAGACATGGGCTTTTACTATGATGCCTTGCCAATGCAAGCAAATTGATTATTCCTCTATGTGTAACAAGTAAAATGGTGGCCTCATTCATAGCTTCGTTCTCGCATATTTGTAAGTTACCACCATGTAATTCGAATAATTTTGCTGCAAAGATTTTGTTGATGAATCTTGGGCGGGTTATTCTGAATTTATGAATCATTCCATACTTTCCTTCTCCCATGAGAGCTACATCTTTGAAATGAATAGATGGATATGGGAGCAAACATAGGTTATTGGATGTTTGATCTCCCATATTCACATGTATATCTTTTGCATATGGATCTAGTGTTGTTGCTATTGATGGTCTCTCTCCTTATTGAGTAGTGTCAGGTCTCACTCACTTTTCTCTCTTCATTGTTTCGTAATGTAAATTGGAAAATTTGATTTTGTCGATGAATCTTGGCATTGTGGTGATATCCAATGCTAATGATTCTACAACTTTGACTATTTGTCCAAGTGAGGACATTTGGTCATCTAGTACTTCTGGTCCTCTTGATACACATTGATCTATTTAGGTAGTGATACATGTGAACACTCTAGGACCGTCGGAGCACTTTTTTCCCTCTTTAGGAGGTTTTTTTCCCCTGGCTTGTATATATGCCTATTGCGCTAACGGGCTAGTTATCTTTGTATATTCTAGTGATAATACATTCAGTATTGTGTGTTGTGCTCCAAGCTTCGTCTTCTTTCTTGTGCTGATCGCTTGCTTTCGTAGACGTCTAACTCCAACAATTGGTATTAGAGCAGGTCACCACTTCATCGAGGGAGTTGTCTACACCTCTCTGGTTGTAGACTCAAAATCACACGAAATTTTGTAAGCATACTCAGGGTGTTTCAAAGATCAAAACAGCTTTGCTGTCTGGTGCCGAAATCATGATATGAGCTCGTTTTGACCTCGAAATGCACTATTGCAACGCTTGTGCAG
Organism: Ceratopteris richardii; assembly: GCA_020310875.1. NCBI lineage: Eukaryota > Viridiplantae > Streptophyta > Polypodiopsida > Polypodiales > Pteridaceae > Ceratopteris > Ceratopteris richardii. Next base: position 62,285 of record MU260650.1, read on the forward strand.
GCTATTTCATCTTTTTGTGCCAAAGATATATACAAGTTTTAGTTTGCCAGTATAAGCATCTCAAAGTCTGCTACAGTGGGTAGTTCTGTTCAACTTTTTCAGATACAATCATTTTTCTGCATCAAGATATTTTAGTCACTGGCCATGGCTAAAAGCAATGATGTATTGCATATGTTGGTTGTTGAGGATAAGTTGGATGGTACGAATTACTCATTGTGGTCTTATATGATGCATCATGTATTGGTCCCAAAAGGACTATGGAATATTGTGCATGGTGTTGACAGACGTCCTATTACACCTGTAAATACAGGTACTGCAAATACAGGTGCTAGAGCTGATGGAGATGGTGTCGAAGATGATGATATTCTAAAGATTCTTGTTCGTGTTGCTATTTTTGTTGCACCTACTATAGAGCAAATTTGTTGGGATGGCAGAGATGCTTAGGCACATGCATTGATAGCTTTGTCTATCAAAAGTGCCATTATTCCTCACATTTGCTCTTGCAAAAAAGCTAAGGATACTTGGGATACACTTACCACATTGTACCATGCTAGGAATGAGGCTCATGTTGCTTACCTCCGAAACAATTGGAGAGTAAGCACATGAATGAAGGTGATTCTATGGACAATTTTCTCATAAAGATCAAGGATTTGAAAGAATAGTTGATTTCTACTGATGAAGTTATACCAGATAACTCACTTGTGTAGACCATTCTGAATGGTCTTCCTAACTCATATTAGAGTTTTGCTTCTACTCTTTGTTTGATGATGAAAGGCAATCCAATTGCCTTGTCATTTGAGGAGTTAGTCTCTGTTCTATTGCAAGAAGATTAGTCTAGGCATAACAGGTCCATCATGTGTGTTACAGATCAAGCTCTCCTGGCTAGTCAGAAGGGCAAAGGCAAATGGAGCTCTTCTACTAGTAAGAAGAAATATGCAAATATTGCACATTCGAAGAAGGAAGACAAAGATGAGAAGAAATCTGAAAAGCAAAAATTGTTTTGCAAATACTGTAAAGAAAATGATCATGTCATTAAGAGCTATCCAAAACTCGCTGGAGAGGCCAGAATGGTTGTTGGAGAGGCTTCCACACCAAAAATAGAGTCTAATAATCTTGCACAAGATGAAGAATGGGCATTTACGATTGTTTGCAATTTTGGCCCATCTTCTCATGAGCAGTCCATGTTTGCAATAGACTTAGATGTTTGGTACTTTGATAGTGGGGTGACAAAATATATTACCTCGCAGCGCAATTTCTTCTCTTCACTCGAGCCTACCCCGACAGGGAATACCGTTATATGCACCAAAAACTCCTCTTATCCTATTATGGGAGTTGGAAAGATCATTTTGACTACTGTTGATGGTAGTTCTTTCACTTTGTCAGATGCTTTATTTATGCCAGGGATCAAGAAAAATCTGTTATCAGTTTCTACATTAGCCAAGATTGGCTTGGTTGTGAAATTTGTTGATGACAGATATACAGTTCATGTTGATATATTTAGGTAGTGATGCGTGTGAACACACTAGGACCGCCGGGGCACTTTTTTCCCTCTTTAGGAGGTTTTTTGCCCTCGGCTTGTATATACGCCTATTACCCTAATGGGCTACTTATCTTTGTACATTCTCTAGTAATACATTCAGTATTGTGTGTTGTGCTCCAAGCTTCTTCTTCTTCTTTGTGTTGTTCGCGTGCTTCTGCAGAAGTCTAACTCCAACAATTGGTATCAGAGCAGGTCGTCGCTTCATCTAGGGCGCCGTCGACACTCCTCCGTTTGCAGTCTCAAATTCGTACGAATTTTGGTGAGCATACTCAGGGTGTTTTCGAGATCAAAACAGCTTCACTTTGTGGCGCCGAAATCGCGATCTGAGCCTCCGAACACACTATCATAGTGCTTGTGAAGGCTATTTCATCTTTTTGTGCTAAAGGTATATACCAGTTTCTGTTCGCCAATTTAAGCGTCTTGAAGTCTGCTACAGGTCTAGCAGAACTCATCTAGGTAGTTCTGTTCAACTTTTTAAGATACAGCCAATTTTTTGCATCAAGGTATTTTAGTCACCGGCCATGGCAGAAAGCAGTGATGTATTCCGTATGTTGGCTGTTGAGGATAAGTTGGATGGTACCAACTACCCATTATGGGCTTATATGATGCGACATGTATTGGTTGCAAAAGGATTGTGGAACATTGTGCAGGGTGTTGAAAGACGTCCTGTTACACCTGTAACAACAGGTACTACGAATACAGGTGTTGGAGCTGATGAAGATGGTGTCGAAGATGATATTGTGCAGATCCCTGTTCGTGTTGTTGTTTCTGCTGCACCTACTGCAGAGCAGATTTGTTGGGATGGCAGAGATGCCCAAGCACATGCATTGATAGCTTTGTCTGTCAAACGTGCCATTATTCCTCACATTCCCTCTTGCAGAACAGCTAGGGATGCTTGGGATACACTTACCACATTGTACCAAGCTAGGAATGAGGCTCGTGTTGCTTACCTCCGAAAACAGTTGGAGAGTGAGCACATGAATGAAGGTGATTCTATGGACAATTTCCTAACGAAGATCAAAGATTTGAAGGAACAGTTGATTTCTGCTGATGAGGTTATACCAGATAGCTCACTTGTGCAGACCGTTCTGAATGGTCTTCCTGATTCATATCAAAGTTTCGCTTCTACTCTTCGGTTGATGATGAAAGGCAATCCGAATGCCTTATCATTTGAGGAGTTAGTTTCTGTTCTATTGCAGGAAGATCAGTCTAGACAGAACAGGTCCATTATGCGTGTTGCAGATCAAGCTTTCCTGGCTAGTCAGAAGGGCAAAGGAAAATGGAGCTCTTCTACTAGTAAGCAGAAATCTGCAAATGCTGCACATTCGAAGAACCAGGATAAAGATGAGAAGAAATCAGAAAAGCAGAAATTTTTTTGCAAGTACTGTAAAGGGAATGATCATATCATAAAGAATTGTCCAAAACTGGCTGCAAAAGAGGCAAAGAAAAAGGAGGCTACAATGGTTGTTGCAGAAGCCTCTACACCAAAAACAGAGTCTGCTAATCTTGTGCAGGAAGAAGAATGGGCGTTTACTACTGTTTGCAGTTTTGACCCATCTTCTCATGAGCAGTGCATGTCTACAGTGGACTCAGATGTTTGGTACTTTGATAGTGGAGCGACCAAACATATTACCTCGCAGCGCAGTTTCTTCTCTTCACTCGAGCCTGCCCCTACAGGGAATACTGTCACATGCGCCAACAACTCCTCTTATCCTATTATGGGAGTTGGTAAGATCATTCTGACTAATGCTGATGGTAGTTCTTTCACCTTGTCAGATGCTTTATTTGTGCCAGGGATCAAGAAGAATATGTTATCAGTTTCTGCATTAGCCAAGATTGGCTTGGTTGTGAAATTTGTTGATGACAACTGTATAGTTCATGATTTGTCAAATGGCGATGTTATTATTGCTTCTGGCATTTTATGTCGTGGGCTGTATAAGCTCATAGACTATGAAAGATCTTTGAATGATTCGGCATGTGTAGTTCATGATTCTCAGGCTATGTCAGATGCAAAGCTTTGGCATGCACGCTTTGGTCATCTGAATTTTGCCAGTTTGCTACGCCTGCAGAAATCTGATATGGTGTCGTCTTTGCCCAAGCTTGAGGCACCTAGAAAACATGTATGTGAAGGCTGTATTTTGGGCAAAATGCAACGTTCCTCCTTTCCAAAAGATGGTTCAGTTTGGGCTACACAGAAATTGCAGCTTGTACATAGTGATGTCTGTGGTCCTATGCAGACACCTTCTTTTGGAAACTATCTTTACTTCGTGACTTTCATTGATGATTTTTCCAGGCATGCATGGGTATATCCATTGAAGGCAAAGTCCGAAGTGTTTTCATGCTTCAAACAGTTTTTGGTTTTGGCTGAAAATCTGTCAGCATGTAAAATGGGCACCCTCCGTTCTGATCGAGGGGGGGAATATATGTCTTCTGATTTTAATGCATTTCTGGCTGAACATGGGATAAAACACCAGCGTACAGTGCCGTATACACCTCAACAGAATGGAGTTGCTGAACAGAAGAACAGGTCACTCATGGAGATGGCAAGGTGTATGGTCAAGAGTCAGGCTTTACCACATAGTTTCTGGCTTGAGGTTGTCATGTGTGCAGCATATGTACTTAACAGGTGTCCCACTAAAGCGCTGCAGTCTATCACTCCATATGAGGCTTGGCATGACCGCAAGCCATCTGTTGCTCATCTACGTGTTTTTGGTTGTTTGGCATATGCACTAGTGCTTGAACAACATTGCAGAAAATTGGATGATAAGGCAGTAAAATGTATTTTTGTTGGGTACAGTTCTGAAAGTAAAGGCTATCGTCTGTATCATCCACAGACTAAACGCATTCTGGTTAGCCGTGATGTTGTCTTTGTGGAAGATGCTATTCAGCCATTGCTTTCATGTACCAAGGAGACATCTGTTAGCTCCAAAGACATGTATGATACTTTGATGCCTCTTTTTACAGGTGGACAGTCTAGTGCTGGTCCTAGTGAGGCAACTTCTCAGCCTTTGCAGGTTTCATATGATGATGTAGATCATTCCATTTCTGATGCAGATTTACATGATGCACTTGTTGATGAGAGAGCTGATATTGAGCAGGCAAAAACTATGACAAAATGGCTGGTGCAGACTTTGCGTGACAGTAGATTAGATGCACCTTTGTCATATCATACTCGTTCAAGCTCTCATAGTGCCTCCTTTGCATCAGATTGCTATGCTATGGCTGCGTCTAGTCTCTGTGATGAGAATGAGCCTGTTTCTTTTGATGAAGCACAGAATTCAGAAAATTGGATGGCTACTATGCAATCTGAATATGATGCTATAATGAAGAATGGTACATGGTATTTATGTGACTTGCCTCCTGGCAAGAGGGCCATTGGCACTAAGTGGGTATACAAGCTGAAGCATAAACCTGATGGTACAATTGACAGGTATAAGGCTAGGCTTGTTGCAAAGGGTTATGCGCAGGAAAGAGGCATTGATTTTGATGAGACCTTTGCACCTACATGCCGTATGACTACTGTTCGGAGCATTTGTGCACTTGCAGCCCATCATGGTTGGAATGTACATCAGTTGGACATTAAAACATCATTTCTGAATGGTGACTTGCATGAAGAAATTTATGTTTTTCAGCCCTGTGGCTTTGTGTAGAAAGGGCATGAAAACCAGGTGTGCAGGTTAAAGAAGGCATTATATGGTTTAAAGCAAGCACGACGTGCTTGGTATGAGAAGATACATGCCTATTTGATTGCACATGGTTTTGAGAATAGCCCAACTGAAAGCACCTTATATGTTAAGCGTGCTAATGATGTGCTTATGATCATTGTTGTCTATGTTGACGACATGCTGCTCACTGGTCCTATTGAGAAGCATATTGCTGATTTCAAGGCTGATTTGCATGCCTCATTTGAGATGTCTGATTTGGGGCATTTGCATCACTATTTGGGCATTCAATTTATGCAAGTTGATGGTGGGATAGCTTTGTGTCAAACGAAATATATTGACACATTATTGCAACGTTTTGGCCTTGAAGACTGTAAGCCTATTGCTACTCCTATGGAGACAGGTTTATGATTGAGTCTTCATGATGCTGGAGATGCATTTGATGCTGTTCTCTATCAGCAGGCTGTTGGATGCTTGATTTATTTATGCATTACTCGGCCAGATATTCAGTTTGCTATCTCACAGATGAGCAGGCTTATGCATTGCCCAGGAGTCACGCATTGGAAGGCGGTTAAGCGCATCTTTCGCTACTTGAGTGGTACTCGGCTACTTGGGATGTTTTCTCCCAAGGGGGGATCACTACCGCCAGATTTGCATGCTTTTTCTGACTCAGATTGGGCTGGTTGCTATGACACTCATGTGTCCACCAGTGGTTTTTGCTTCATGCTTGGTAGCTCATGTATATCTTGGTTGAGCAAGAAGCAGCCTACTGTGGCCACTTCCAGTTGTGAGGCTGAGTATAGGGCAGCTTTCACAGCGACTGTTGAGTGTGTGTGGCTCAAACGCCTTATGGCTGATTTGGGTGTTGGCCAGTCTTCTGCCACCACCATCTTCACTGACAGTCAGAGCGCATTGACAGTTGCGAGGAACCCTGTGTTCCATGCTCGCACTAAGCACATTGAGGTGCACTATCACTATGTCAAGGAGAGGTGCTCTACTAGGGAGATCTGCTTGGCATATGTGCCCACGCAAGAGAACATAGCAGACCTTTTCATGAAGGCTCTGCCAAGGGAGAAGTTTGAAGCTTTCCGCAAAGCTTTGGGCTTACTTCCTTTTGTGGAGTGATTTCCACATAGCTTGGCACTTCCTTATACATGAGTGCCAGCTCCTTGTTCACCGCATCACTCCCAGGGGGGATTTGTTGATATATTTAGGTAGTGATGTGTGTGAACACACTAGGACCGCCGGGGCACTTTTTTCCCTCTTTAAGAGGTTTTTTTCCCTCGGCTTGTATATACGCCTATTGCCCTAATGGGCTACTTATCTTTGTACATTCTCTAGTAATACATTCAGTATTGTGTGTTGTGCTCCAAGCTTCTTCTTCTTCCTTGTGCTATTCACGTGCTTCCGCAGAAGTCTAACTCCAACAGTTCATGATATGTCAAATGGCGATGTCATCATTGCTTCTGGCATTTTATGTTGTGGGATGTATAAGCTCATAGACTAAGAAAGATCTGTAAATGCTTCGACATGTGCAGTACATGATTCTTAGGCTATGCTAGATGCAAAGCTTTGGCATGCACACTTTGGTCATCTGAATTTTGCTAGTTTTCTATGCGTGCAAAAATCTGAAATGGTGTCCTCTTTGCCCAAAATTGAGGCACCGGAAAAAAATGTTTGTGAAGGCTGTATTTTGGGCAAAATGGAGTGTTCCTCCTTTCCAAAAGATGGTTCAATTCGGGCTACTCAGAAATTACAGATTATACATAGGGATGCATGTCCCCTTCTTTTGGGAACTATCTTTACTTAGTGACTTTCATCGATGATTTTTCGAGGCATGCATGGGTATAGCCATTGAAGGCAAAGTCCAAAGTGTTTATGTGCTTCAAAGAATTTCCGGTTTTGGCTGAAAATCTATCAGCATGTAAAATGGGCACCCTCCGTTCTGATCGAGGGGGGAAATATATGTCTTCTGAGTTTAATGCATTTCTAGCTCAATGTGGGATAAAACATCAGTGTACATTGTCGTATACACCTCAACAGAATGGGGTTGCTAAACGGAAGAATAGGTCACTTATGGAGATGGCGAGGTGTACGGTCAAGAGTCAGGCTTTACCACATAGTTTTTTGGCTTGAGGTTGTCATGTGTGCAACATATGTACTTAATAGGTGTCCCACTAAAGTGCTGTAGTCTATCACTCCATATGAGGCTTGGCATGGTCGCAAGCCATCTGTTGCTCATCTGTGTGTTTTTGTTGTTTGGCATATGCATTAGTGCATGAACATCATCACAGAAATTTGGATGATAACGTAGTAAAATGTAATTTTGTTGGGTATAGTTCTGAAAGCAAAGGCTATCTTCTGTATCACCCACATAACAAATGCATTCTGGTTAGGCATGATGTTTTTTTTTGTGGAAGATGCTATTTAGCCCTTACTTTCATGTACTAAGGAGACATCTGTTAGCTCCAAATACATGTATGATACCTTGCTACTCTTTTTACAGGTGGATAGTCTAGTGTTGGTCCTAATGAGGCAACTACTCAGCCTTTGCAAGTTTCATGTGATGATGTAGATCATTCCATTTCTGATGTAAGGAGTTACTTACTTTTCATGAAACTTTTGGTCATCCTCTACTACAAACTAGTGATTGGTATTTTAGCTTTTAAGAAAAAGGGTCCTTTTTCATTGTTTTCACATCATTTCATAGTAGTTACCCAATCTACTTGTTTCTAGGGAGACAAAGCTACAAGAATCGTGTTTTATATATGGTGCTCATCACACTTCTAGAGTAGAATTGCAATTCTATTCAGAACTTGGGAGGGAAACCCTACTAAAAGTATGATCCCTTTGTATTGTTGGAGTTCTACTTGGTTCTAGAGAGACAAAGCTACAAGAATCATGTCTTATATATGGTTCTCATCACACTTCTAGAGTAGAATCGCAATTCTATTTGGAACTTGGGAGGGAAACCCTACTAAAAGTATGATCCCTTTGTATTGTTGCAGTTCAAGGTCTGTGAAAGCACATGAACAACAAAAGGGAGAAGAAGTAGCTTGGATCACAACACAATACCAAATGTATTATCAAGTGAATGTACAAAGATAAGTCACCTGTTAGAGTTATAGGTGCATATACATGCTAGTGGAAAAACCTCCCAAAGAGGAAAAAAATTTCCCTGGTAGTCCTTGGTGTGTTCCCACATATCACTACAAAAATATATTGACAAATCCCCCCTAGGAGTGAGGTCTTGAACAAGGAGCAAGCACTTATGTATACGGAAGTGCCAAGATATGAGGAAAGAGATCTATTCAAAAAAGGGAGTAAGCCCAAAGCTTTGTGAAAAGCTTCAAACTTCTCCCTAGACAGAGCCTTTCTGAAAAGGTTTGTAACATAATTGTGTGGGCACATAAGCCAAACTATTCTCTCAAGTCTCTCAAACACGCTTTGTCCCTGTAAGACTCGACCACATTTCCCATACATATGCATGATAGTGCTAACAATTGAAGGGCCTTTTTCATTTCCATAATTCACTATTTTTGAGTGAATCGCATGACCTCTCTCCATAACATGTTTGCTAAGGTATCCTTTTAATTTGCAAAGAAATGTGACATTGGTTGGCTTGGTGCCCCTAGCTTGCATTTGCTAGAAACGGCTTAATTCCCCCTCCTCACCTTAACCATTGATGGAGAGTGTTAATCTCCAAAAGAATAACCTATTCTTGTGATTAGAGCACCTCTATACCAAGAATAAGTCAAAAACTTTCCACTCTTTAGAGGATCAACTTCTAATTATCAAAAGATGAACAAATCTGTGAAGAAGGTGATACACAGAAAAGTCTGCTGCACTATTTCCTTACATTGACTTATCAAACGTGTAAAGTTTTTGATGAAACTTTGTACGAATCATCTCCTAGAGATTGCGCAACTATTCCAAGTTGAATTACTCCAAAAGATTAAGTATAACTTGAGAAATTGATTTCACAAGTTACCTATGTCAGAAACTGTCATCCAAAACAGTCGACTTTACACCTGTAACTTTTAAGACTTGGTTCTCCTTGAATAGAACCCGTTTTACAAAATGCTTTTAGACATAAGTAGCTTATCTTCTAACTTAAAGATTAAGCCCTCACTCATGCAAAACTTTAAACTGTGCTAGGAGAAATGACCAAAACATTGACTTCGAAATCTGCGCCTGTTTTAGGAACTAGTGAACATGCTTCACATATGAATGTTCCTACACTTAATTCACTCAGCCTGATTACAATTGGAAGCTAAAACTTTGCACAGAGGTCAAGCAACTCTCAACTTAGACTTGTACAAAAGCATTCCACAATTGATCTACTGTAGAAGGAGAACACGCAGAAACATCGGGCGCAAAATTTTTCATTTACTCAGAGAAAATACAACTGAGTGATGAGAGCTAACTCAAATTCACTTTCCTCTATCTTATGACTTCTATCTCCCTCAATCTTGACATATGACTATTGTCACATATGCTCTCATACATACCCCGAATTTTCTCAAGGTATTTATAGATAATTTGTACATAATTCTTACTGAACAAAAGATCTAAGTCATCTATGACTATGCTAATGTACATATGTGTACACTTCTCTTGTCATCTGATTGTAATCTTCTTCCACACTTTAGGAATTAATTCTTGCTTCATCATTTGATCTTCCAAGCCTTCAATTGGTGATTGGTCTGCACCAACAGCTCCCCCTCAATCATCAATTGAGGTCTTCTCTGTCTTCTTGATACTTGCCATGTCTTTGAACCTTTGTAACTTAGGTCCATCCAGACTCTTTGTCATCATATCTGCCACTTGTTCTTTTGTTGGAGTATACATCACTTCAATCTCTTTATCTAGTACCTTTTCCCTCAAGAAATGATACTGAATCTCTATATGCTTAGTCCTGGCATGAAAAACAGGGTTAGCTGCCAAATACAAAGAACTCATATTGTCTCCAAAAATTATTGGAGTACTATGATCAAACTCAAAACTCTTCATCAAGGTCTTCAACCATATCACTTCTTTTGCAGCTTCTACCATTCCCTTATACTCAGCTTCTGTGGATGATAAAGCAACTGTGTGTTGCTTCTTTGAACACCAAGACACTAACTTGTCTCCAACATAACATAGATATCCATGAGTAGACCTTCTATCATCTGAGTCACCTGCCCAATCTGCATCACTAAACACTTTGATTCTTGTGTCAGAAGTGAAACCATAATACAAACCTTCACTTAGAGTTCCTTTGATATATCTGAGTACCCTTTGGGCTGCAATCCAATGAGTCTTCTTTGGACAATGCATGAATTGTGACAACACACCTACTGCATATGATAGATCTGGCCTTGTCAAGGTAGCATAGATTAGACTACCTACCAAACTCTGATATTTCTTCATGTCATTGAACTCTTCACCTCCATACCTGCTTAATTTATGATTTACCTCCAATGGTGTAGTTGAGGTCCTGCTATCTTCCATGTTAAACTTGACTAGAAGATTCTTCAAGTATCTCTCTTGTGAAACATATACTCCATGTTGAGTATACACAATCTGCATTCCTAAAAAATAAGATAAGTTTCCCAAGTCACTTATCTTAAACTCCTTCTCTATTTGCTTCTTGAGTTCATTGATTCCTTGAGCATCTGTTCCTGTAACAATAATATCATCAACATAAATGCACATGTAAATGTATCCATTTTCACTTGCCTTCACTAGCAAGCTACTATCTGCCTTTGATGCTTGAAAACCACATTCATTCAAGAACTTGACCAATCTGTAATTCCAAGCTCTTGGGGTTTGCTTCAACCCATATAAAACTCTCTTGAGCTTACACACATAATCTGATCCAATTGACTCCATGAAGCCTTCTGGTTGCTCCATATATACTTCATCTGCAATGTAACCATTAAGAAATGCATTCTTCACATCCAATTGTGATAATTTCCATCCCTTGCAAGTAGCAATAGCAATCAATGTCCTAATTGTAGACATCTTAGCAACAGGACTAAAGGTTTCATCATAATCTACCCCATAAGTTTGGGCATAACCTTTAACCACAAGTCTAGCCTTATATCTAGACACCTTACCATCTGCAAACCTCTTTGTTTTATATACCCACTTGCATCCAATGACTTTCTGATTCTTTGGTCTTGGTACTAATTCCCAAGTTTCATTTTCAAGTAGAGCATCATACTCTTCTTGCATTGCCTTCTCCCAATTCTGTTTACCTTTGGCTTCTTCATAAGTAGTTGGATCTTCTTCTGTTTTCACAATGTAGGCATAATCTTTTGTTGTTAGGAAAGATGTATCATAACTATACCTTATAGGCTCTTTCCTTTCTCTTGTAGATCTTCTGATTTCTGCACTTCTTGAAGTTTCAGCCTCATTTGATTCTGGATCAAATCTTGGCCCTTCTTCTACATGATCCTGCACTCTACATCTAGAGTCAACTTCATCAACAATTTCTTCACATACTTTTACCTTTGCCTTTCCTTTCCTTTGAATTTCTTCAACACCTGTATACTCATTTGGTGATCTTGTATACCACATGTTTTGCTCATCAAATGTTACATCTTTAGTAACAAGAAATTGCTTTGTGGATGGACTCCACAACCTATAACCCATCTGTCTATCATCATATCCAATAAAAACATACTTCTCTGCTTTTGGTTCTAGCTTATGTCTTAATTGTGAAGGAACATAAGCATATGCAATACATCCGAATACTTTACAATGATCAAGACTAGGCTTCTTACCCCACCATGCTTCATAAGGGGTTCCTCCATCCAAAACTTTGCAAGGCAACCTATTCACAAGGTATGTTGCAGTGTTAATGGCCTCTGCCCATAAATAATTTGGACAATTCTTTTCCTTCATCATGGCTCTTGCAAACTCTACAAGAGTCCTATTCCTCCTTTCTGCTACTCCATTCTGTTGAGGGGAGTACCTGCAAGTTACTTCTCTTTTGATACCTGCATTCCACAAATAATCATCAAACTCTTTTGAGAAATACTCTCCCCCTCCATCTGATCTTAACCTCTTGAGCTTTTGTCCTGTGATCCTTTCTGCATAAGCATGGAAATGTTTGAATGTCTTGAAGACTTCTGATTTATCCTTGATTACATACAAAGTAATCCACCTGGTTGCATCATCAACAAACAACACATAATATCTGGATCCATTTATGCTATAGTCCCTTGAGGGACCCCATACATCTGTATGAACCAATTCAAGCATGTTTGAATACTTATACCCTGATTTGTTATAAGAACTTTTATGTGCTTTACCTAATTGACAAGCTTCACACTTGTACACCATATGTTGCCCTTCAATGTTTGGCAATCCAAGTACCACCTGATTCTTTGACATCTCCTTTATAGCTCTCTCATTGAAATGACCTAGCCTTTTATGCCATAGGTCTAATTCAGATACCTTTTGACCTCCATAGGTAAACAATGCATGTCCCACATTACCTTGGACTTTGAGAGTAAACAATCTTCCTTCCTTTTTACCTGCAATTATGGTTCTATATCCCTGATTTGGATCTTGTACATAAACACCATCATTTGTGAATCTTACCTCATATCCTTTCTCCACAATTTGCCCTACAAGGCCTATTCAAGAAATTTGGGAATTATTCAAGTCCCATTTATATTGCTTACTATGTTAACTTCTTAAGTTTGAGCCCAACCTTGATGACACATTTATAACAAAATTATCCTTAATATTAAAGTGTCCATTTAATATACTCCAATCAAGAGATAATAACATATTCAAGTCTGTGAATGAGTCAAAAACTAAAACATTGGGACACAAAGAAGCGTCCCAAAATCTTGTGTAATTCCCATTTTTCCTGAATAGGCCTTCTACACTTATCAAATTTTTAGGAATAGTAGGAACATAAAGTACCTTGCTCAGAAGTGTACTTCCACTCTTTGTCTTAACTGATCCAATGCTCTCCACTTTATGTTTGGTATTGTCACCTGTTTGAACTGTATGTCCATTCACCCTTGCTTCCATATCAGTCATCAAGGATAGATTCCCACTCAGATGGTTGCTGCACCCTGAGTCAATATAGAACACTCTTTGATCTTCTCCCATTGATTCATGAGTTGCATTCAGGATAAGAGTCATGTCATCCTTCTGATCTGATGCATAATTGTAATAATTATTGTTGTAGGACTGAAATTGGAAGTTTCTTCCACCTCCTCTACCATATGATGTCCTACCACCTCTTCCTCTGAAATTGCCTCTTTGGTTTCTGCCTCCTCTACCTCTTTGACTATAATTCTGATTGTTGTATCCTCCACTTTGATTATTATACCAACAATCATTTGCCAAATGATTTGTTCTGCCACAAATCCAACAAGCTTTAGCATTATCTTTGTTCTTACCTCCTCTTCCTTTACCTTTGAAATTTGTCTTCCCTTTTGTGAAGTTGGCTTGATTTGAATTCCCTTCATCATCATTTGATTGCTTTCCCTTGCCATTCTTTTTCTTGTCTTTGGAGTACATAGCTTGACTTGTACTTCTATCATTGTCTCCTTTAAGATCCTGCTCAAAGGTTAGCATATGTCCTAGCAATTGATTAAGGTCAGGAGTAAAGTGATCAAGTGACAATTCTATGGACAAGATAAAAGGCTTCCACTTCTCATCACCTCTTAGACCTGTAAGTATTTGTCTTACCAACTTTTCTTCTTCAATATCTTCATCCACTGCTCCCAAGCTATCTGCAATATCTTTCATCCTTGCCACATAATCTGAAATTGATTGTGAGCTCTTCTTCTTGAAAGTTGTGAACTCAGCCCATAGTGAGGACTTCCTTGACTTAGTTGTATTTTGGAAATGCTCTTCCAAAGCATTCCAAACATCTGTGGCACTTTCTAAACCTCTGATGTGAGGTAGAAGGTAATCATTTACAGCCATGTAGATGATACTCCTTGCTTGAGCATCCTTTCTCATCCAAGTCTTCAACATTGCAAGTTCTTCCCTAGTAGGAATACTTGGATCTGCAAATTCTGGTTTTTCTTCATCTCCTGTAATAAATGATATAAGATCTTTGCTCATGAGGTGTGCTTCCATCCTCATGGACCAAGCTGGATAGTTCTCCCTATCTAGCTTATCAATCTGCAAGCTTTCTCCCATCTTGTATCCACCTGTATATTGAAATCTTCAAGCTTTACAAACAATGTATGTACCTTTACTTCGAGTTGAACTCCTTTTGCCTTTCTTGATGTCAAATAGTCTTCTCCTCGAGCTTTGACTCCAAGCTTTCACTTCTTAATCCTTCAAGTGTTGAATTTCTTGAATCTGCAGCAGTCGGAATCCTCCTTTTCTTCAAATTGATGTCTCCTGCTCTGATACCACTGATGGAGAGTGTTAATCTCCAAAAGAATAACCTATTCTTGTGATTAGAGCACCTCTATACCAAGAATAAGTCAAAAACTTTCCACTCTTTAGAGGATCAACTTCTAATTATCAAAAGATGAACAAATCTGTGAAGAAGGTGATACACAGAAAAGTCTGCTGCACTATTTCCTTACATTGACTTATCAAACGTGTAAAGTTTTTGATGAAACTTTGTACGAATCATCTCCTAGAGATTGCGCAACTATTCCAAGTTGAATTACTCCAAAAGATTAAGTATAACTTGAGAAATTGATTTCACAAGTTACCTATGTCAGAAACTGTCATCCAAAACAGTCGACTTTACACCTGTAACTTTTAAGACTTGGTTCTCCTTGAATAGAACCCGTTTTACAAAATGCTTTTAGACATAAGTAGCTTATCTTCTAACTTAAAGATTAAGCCCTCACTCATGCAAAACTTTAAACCGTGCTAGGAGAAATGACCAAAACATTGACTTCGAAATCTGCGCCTGTTTTAGGAACTAGTGAACATGCTTCACATATGAATGTTCCTACACTTAATTCACTCAGCCTGATTACAATTGGAAGCTAAAACTTTGCAGAGAGGTCAAGCAACTCTCAACTTAGACTTGTACAAAAGCATTCCACAATTGATCTACTGTAGAAGGAGAACACGCAGAAACATCGGGCGCAAAATTTTTCATTTACTCAGAGAAAATACAACTGAGTGATGAGAGCTAACTCAAATTCACTTTCCTCTATCTTATGACTTCTATCTCCCTCAATCTTGACATATGACTATTGTCACATATGCTCTCATACATACCCCGACTTTTCTCAAGGTATTTATAGATAATTTGTACATAATTCTTACTGAACAAAAGATCTAAGTCATCTATGACTATGCTAATGTACATATGTGTACACTTCTCTTGTCATCTGATTGTAATCTTCTTCCACACTTTAGGAATTAATTCTTCCTTCATCATTTGATCTTCCAAGCCTTCAATTGGTGATTGGTCTGCACCAACAACCATTAGACCACATTGGTCATATACGTTAACAAGGCCAACTAAAATCACTGCATCACTTCCAAAGCCTCTAGCAACTATAACCATATGTATGTCTTGGGCATGAGGTAACAATAAAAGGCCAACACA
Organism: Ceratopteris richardii; assembly: GCA_020310875.1. Taxonomy (NCBI): domain Eukaryota; kingdom Viridiplantae; phylum Streptophyta; class Polypodiopsida; order Polypodiales; family Pteridaceae; genus Ceratopteris; species Ceratopteris richardii. The sequence continues at coordinate 78,030 of MU260650.1, forward strand.
ACACCCAATGCAACAACATATGTTATGCTATTTGAGCAGACACCTTCAACCTCCATCTCATTAAACAAATGCAATGCTGCTTTGTTCTGCTTGTTATGAGGAAAAAGATGCTATCATAAAAGTTCATGAAACAACATTGTGGAAAAGCATCTTACCAAAGATGTTCCTTATATCTTCCACCATATTGCAATCATTATATATTAATGAAGGTTATGGCCGCAACAATATCTCCTATTAAAAACCTCAACAAGTAGTGAGTGGCTTATTTGAACACCTTTATTTGTAGCAATGATCTCTCATGCTCACAAATGCATCTTCCTATTGCACTCATGCACACGAACCTATCCATGCTCACATGTGCACACATCTCCATGAACGTCAACACATCCAACAAGTCTTGAATTAAAGAAAGAATTGTGTTTTGGACTACTATATGTTCATAATCAATAGGCTAATAGACTGCCCATTCTCACCACCTGTCCAAGTAACACAAACCCCCCTTAAGCAAATGATGTGAGCACATATAGGGACTGAAAGATCAGCCCCCACAAGGTAATAAGCCTAAATCTTTGTGAAAAGCTTCAAACTTTTCTCATGGAAGAGCTTTGGTGAATATGTCTTCCACATTATCTTGTATAGACACATATAACAAATCAATATCTCCTACATGAAGGCACTCTCTCACATAGTGATAATGCACCTCAATATGTTTGGTCCATGCATGAAACACAGGGTTTCATGCAACAACCAATGCACTTTGACTATCAGTGAGAATATGCATAGCAACATCAATATCCATGCAAAGATCCATCAATAGGCATCTCAACCATATACACTCAAATGTAACTGTGAAAATTGCCCTGTACTCAGCTTGAAAACTCAATGTCTCCATTGTAGGTTGCTTTTTATGCAACCAAGATATGCATGAGTTTCCAAGGAAAAAGCAATTACCACTAGTGGACACGTGAGTGTCATAACAACCAGCCCAATCACTATCTGTAAAAGCATGCAAGCATGGCTGAATATCTCTTCCATAAAAGAGACCTAAGCTCAAAGTGCCTTTGATATATCTAAACACACGTTTCACTGCTTTCCAATGCTTAGTGCTAGTGCTATGCATGAATCCACTCAACTGGAAAACTACATACTGTATATCCGGCAAGACATCCCATAATTTTTTTATAAATAGAAGTGTCAAATGCATCACTAGAATCCTCAACTGAGAACCTAAATCTATCTCAACTGGTGTGGAAACTAGATTGCAATCCTCAAAGTCAAAGCGCTGAAGTAGTTTTTCAAAATACATTGCTTGATGCATAACAATTCCCCCCTCAAAGGATACAAATTGGATTCCAAGATAGTAGCTCAAAAGACCATGATAAGTGGCATCAAAAGTAGGCTACAAATCAGCCATAAGAATGTCAAGTTTTCCATCACATGATCCAATCAAGAGTATGTCATCGACATAAAGAACAAGCACTTTAAGGTCAGCCCCATCTTTGTGTACATAGAGTGTGCTTTCAATTGGACTACATGTGAAGCGAAGAGCAATCAAGTGCTTATGGATTTTGTCATACCATGCACATGGAGCTTTCTTGAGACCATACAAGGCTTTATGCAAGTGGCAAACTATATGCTCTTGCACTTCCATGGAAACTCTAGGAGGTTGCTTCACATAAACCTCTTCTTGCAAATCACCATTCAAGAAAGCTATTTTTATGTCCAACTGATGTACTTTCCAACCTCGATGGGTAGCCAATGCAACCACGGTACATATGGTAGTCATGTGTGAAGTAGTTACAAAAGCTTCCTCATAGTCAATGCCATATTGTTGTGCATATCCTTTGGCAACCAATCTAGCTTTGTCGCGATCAATGCTACCATAAGAATCTCTCTTAATCTTTTAAAACCACTTTGTACCAATGTCATTTTTTCCTTTTGGCAATTCACATAACTCCCAAGTACCATTCTTATGTATGGACTCCATTTCTTATTGCATAGCACTCGTCCATTGTAGATCATCATGTGCATCTTCAAAAGAAATTGGATCTTCATTACATGTTGTTGCAATGGAGAAGAATCTACAAAATTACTTGATTCATGGTGAGAGCTTGATCTTGTTCTACCAAGTAAAGGTGCACTCAATTTGCTATACTACAAAGTTTGTTTCAGATATTTTGGCATAGATTATGCACTCTTGATAGAAATGCATTCATTATGTAATACATCTCATATACATCATGCATGGAATCAATTTCATGCTCATTTCCAGCCATACTTTAATGCAAATGTTCAGCCATATGTGGCTGGAAATTTCGAGCAGTTCTGATAATTTTTGGTTGAAAAATTTCAGCCATGTTTGGATGAAAATTCTCTGCATTTTCAGCTCTATTTTGTTGGAGTTTTTCAGCCCTTTGAGCCTCAGTTGGCTGGCCTACATGGGCATTATCAAACACACCATTTTGGAACAAAGGCATGAGTGTATCGAAAACATCTTGTGAGCTAACTATTGGTTGTTTTTTGCATTCAAGTAGAAGGAAAACTGAATTTTCAGCAAATACCACATCTTGAATCATAATAATTGTGTTTGTCAATGGACGGTACAAATGATATCCCTTACTTTTAGCACTATAATCAACAAATATACATTTCTTTGCCTTGTCATCAAGTTTGCGATGTTGTCCTGATGGCACAAGAGCATATGCCAAACAACCAAATATGCGCATATGACTAACCATAGGCTTATGTCCATTCCAAGTCTCACAAAGAGTGATGACTCTCAATGCTTTTGTAGGGTAGCGATTCAACACATAGTTTGCACACATGAGCGCTTCCATCCAAAACTTATTAAGAAAGTGGTTTCCTTTAACCATACATCATGACATTTTAAGGAGTGTTCTATTTTTACGCTCAGCAACACCATTTTGCTGAGGTGTATATGGTACCATACATTGGTGTGAAATACCTCTTTCATGAAGAAAATTAAACTCATGTGACATGTATTCACCATCATGATCCGTGCATAGAGTCAAAAGCTTTTATTAAGAAAAATTTTCAACCATAGCTAAAAATGCTTTGAAGTAAGAAAATACCTCATTCTTTTCTTTCATAGGATACACCCATGTATGGGGAGTAGCATCATCAATGAAGGTAACAAAATATACATGCTTCCCAAAAGATGGAGTCTTGATGGGACCACATACATCACTATGAACAAGCTGCAATTTTCTTGTAGTGTGTGTATGACTATCTTTTGGAAAAGAAGCACGATACATTTTTCCAAGAATGCAACCTTCACATGTATGCTTTTCAATGGACTCAAGTGTTCGCAAACCAATAACCATGTCCTTCTTTTGCAAGTAAAGAAAACTATTGAAGTTTAAGTGACCAAAACGAGCACGCCAAAGCTCCATTTCAGCCATGGAAGAAGTAAGGCATTTGATGCAGCCCTCTTGTATCTATCCACGTGATACAAACCATTACACAATGTACCAAACATCATGATAATATCACCATTGTTGAACCTTATCTTCAACTTGAAGCATGCCAAACAGTTCATTTTTGCCTGCCATTTCACTAAACAACAAGAATGTGACAAAATCTTTACTTCGATGAAAGCTAAAATTTCAGCTCACAAACCATCACTTTGATGGTAATTCTGACTACAGGAATGGCTTCAAAACGGGGGTAAAACCCCAAAGAAACTAGTGGAAATGTTTCTTGGCTACCGAAATTCATTGTTCTATGCTTCGAAGTCAATTTGCACTGTTAAAAGTGTGCACATGCCGTGATGCGAAAAAGTAAAACTTGAGAAGGAGCTGAACCTACTCTAATACCACTATTGGGTGTGTGTAGAAGTATGAGAGACACACAAGAAGCACGCACAAGGGGCACAAATGCAACAAAACACATGGAGAAGATGGATGGCTAGAATAACTCTCTCTATTGATAATGAACAAAACTGAAGTAAGAGCTGAATATGATTTCAATGGATACATCCATGCATGCCTGGAGAAATCATCCAATAAAAGTCACGAAGTAAAGGTAGTACACCAAAAAAGGTGTCTTCATACGACCATAGACATCATTGTGAACAAGCTTTGGTTTATGAGAAACTCAAAATAAACCATCTTTTGGGAAGGAGGAGTAATGCGATTTTACCCAAAATATAGCCTCCACAAACATGTTTATAGGAAACTCAATTTTGGAAAGAGAGGAAACCATTTTAGATTTTTGTAGGCATATCAAAATAGCAAAATTCAAATGACCAAAGCATGCATGCCAAAGCTTTGTATCTAAGATAGCGCAAGAAACTTGAATTACACATGCTAAATCAATCACAGATTTTGCATAGTCTATGAGCTTATACAAAACATGACATAAAATTCTAGAAGCAATAATGACATTGCCATTTGAGAGATCATGGACAATACATCTATCATCAACAAATTTGAAAACCAAGCAATGTTGGATAATGTTGAAAATAAAAACAATTTTTTCTTCATCCTTGGCACATATAAAGCATTTGACAATGTGAAATGAGTGCCATCAGTAGGAGTTAGAATGATCTTACTAACTCCCATTACATGATAAGAGGAGTTATTAGCATATGTGACATTATTCCTTGTAGGGGAAAATTCAAGTGAACTGAAGAAAGTGCACTACAAGGTAATATGTTTGGTTGCCCCACTATCAAAGTACCAAACATTTGAGTCTATTTCAGACATACACTGCTCATGAGAAGATGGATCATAGCTGAAAATAGTATTAAATTCCCATTCTTCATCTAAATAAGACTAGCAGACTCTGTTTAGGTATAGAGGCCTCTACAACTACTATTCCAACCTCTTTCTTCTTTGCTTCTTTTGTAGCCAGTTTAGGACAGCTCTTTATGACATGATCATTTGCCTTGCAACATTTGTAAAACTGTTTTTGCTTTTCTATTTTCTTCTCATCTTTGTCTTCCTTCTTTGATTGTGGAGACCTTTGTTTTTCCCTAGGTGGAGTTGAAGATCATTTGGGATGGTTTCAACGTAGAGAAACATCATCATCTTTAGTGATTGGAGTATCATTTTATCCTTCTTCCAAAGGATCTCTTAGATAAGGAAGTTGGGGATCTCTTATATTTGTGGTTGAGAGCAATTGTGGCATAATTCACCATTGTTAGTGAGTATGAATTCATGTAAAGGGGTTATTATTATGGATTTCTCTTCATGAATCTCACATGAATCCTTTCTTCTTGAGGATTACTCACCATTGAAATCATTTGAAAATCACATTCCAAATTGTTGTAATAGAGAACTACTCACGGCATCTTGTAGTCTTCTCATTAGGAAGTCAATAAGTTGCACTACCCTTCTGAAAAATATGTGTATTTGAAAGATTGAAATTTTATTAGTTGACCATATCTGCTTGAACATGAATTCACTTTTTACCTAGGTTGAATGCTTAATTCCTATGCTTGTAATTTCCCCTAAGAACTTTCTTCTTGGGTAAGAATGAGATCAACCTAATGGCTTGGTACCAATGTTACCAAAATATGAAATACATAGTCTTGTTTTATCTTGCACTGACTAAATTCATGTCATGTCAAGGGCCAGATAGTTGTGAGGGAGAATGAGACAGAGGGCTGAACTTGCATTCAATAGTATGGATTGAGTCATAGATCTATGGTATTCAATGAGCATTACACATCCAAGTATCTAAGTGAGCCAATATCAATTCCTAATTATAAGAAAAAAAACATCATTAACACCATTTGAATAAGGACTGAAATTTCATGGCGTTGGCCCCCTCTTTAAAAACTCTTGTACTAAAAGTTCAAGACTGAGTTTTACAAGAAGAAATGTACACTGTTTCTAATTCTAGGAGATAATTCACTTATAGATCTCATTTTATGCAGATAATTTAAACATATGACTACTATAAGGAAAAAAGTTTTGTACATGAATAATATAACAATACCCCTAAACACATAAAGAAATGTGTTTTTGAAAAGAAATAATATCAAACTCAATCCATATGACTAATATGCATCAACCTCTTCATGTGTATTTTGAGCTAGATGCTAGCATAGATATCGTTGAGCCTCCATTAAATTGGAGTTAATGAAAAATGTGTGTAGAAAGAACCTAGTAAGGCTTCATTATTTGCTTCCATGTTGCTCTTTTAATAGAGTTTTCCAGCTTGGCTTGCATGGCATGTGAGCTTCATGTATTGACAAGTGATCCAGGCAAGTACTTCCATTGCACTTGACACTTAGAAAATAAGTATGTTGGAAGTTATGCATGTGAGAAACAAGATGATTTATTAATGAATCTTAATGCTAAACTATCGCAACTCTTTTTGTATATGTAAGGAGCTATTTACTTCACTTCATGGATTTTCTATTGCTTAATTGAGCACATCTAGACTCATGAATGTAGAGAGCTATAGTTATAAAACAAAAAATAGAAAATAAAAGATCAAGAATTCATCTTTCCTTTCATTTCATTTTTTAATATTTGTAAATGAGCATATATCTTTGTTAATATATTTTGGTAATTATGTGTGTGAACATATGTAGGAATGCTAGGAGCCTTTTTCCTCTTTAGAAGTTTTTTCCCCCCTTGGCTTGTATATATGCCTATAACACTAACATGCTATTTTACTTTGTACAGTCACTTGGTAATACTCTTCGTGTTGTGCTTCAAGCTTCTTCTACTTGATCATGTTTTTGCATGCTTTTGTAGACCTCAAGCTCCAAGAATTGGTATCAGACTAGGTTGCTACTTTCTTTAGGGTTTTGAGGATACCTTTTTGATCACGGTCTCAAAATCGCACAAAAATTGGTCACATGGAAGAAATGTGCTCAAAGCATTTCATGAGATGTACGAAGATCACGATGGTGGAGAAGATGTCATGGGTTCCATGGACACAATAAAATTTCCACGATTAGAAGTCAATGAAGAATATGAGAACATTCAAAGACTAGCTCGTTTACCACTAAACACTAGGGCCACCTACTGGATGCATGAGGTGTCTAAAGACTACCTTTACATGAAACGACAATCTCGAAGGGCTCAAGTCACATGATTGCCACAATTGTTTATAGTTTGTGCTCCATGTAGCTTTAAAAGATTGCCTTTCGGAGGATGTGTGGACAACCATTTATAAAATCAGTTCCTTGGTAAAGTGGATCTCTTCTAAACAGATAAAGAGGGATAGCATAGAGAGTGCGAAACTCAATGCTATAGAGGTTCTCTGTATGGTAGAGAAATACTTTCCCACAAGTATTCTCACAATTCAACTTCATTGACTGGCTCATGTGGTTGATGAAGTTACAATAGCAGGAATTGCCCATAGTCTATGGATGTTCTTCTTAGAGTGCTTCATGAAGACATTAAAAGGGTTTGTTTGTATGCATGTCAGACATAGAAATGCCTTGCTTATGGAGCGATGATGAAGATGTTTATCTCGTAGGCGATGAATCTCAAGGTAAAGAGATGCAAACAAAAATGGATGCAACTTTCAGAGAGAAGGCAATGAAGTTTTGCATCGTCAACTCTGAGCCTATGCAAAAGTGGTTAAAGAGGTATACGCTTGCCAAGGATACAAACGCAAAGGAAAGAGCTCAATTTTGAAAGAATCATTCCACTCGATTTTTGCCTCTTTTGGAAAGTTTTCGACCTCTTCCACCCTTTCCAATGAGTAGATGGCTAGATACAATGGTTTCACAAGCAAAGACAGTGGGTGAAGATATCTCTGAAGAAGAGGAGGAACTCACGAAGGTGTGTGATTGGGAGTATTGTAAATACGGTGCACTATGGTCTCATGGATGACACTTTTGGATCACATGAATCGACAAAAATAGGTCTACTTTTGATAGTGGGATGATGGTGAACTTTTTCCAAAAAAGTAGAGCTAGTGCAAGAGGCAACAATGCTCAAGAAGGCCACCTCCATTATTGTCAAGTGATCGAAGATATCTTGAAGCTATCCTTCAGAAATTTCGATTACTTTCTTTTTGATGTGAAATGGTTCAAAGTAGTCACCTCTAGAAGAAATGCAACATTGAGGTAGGATAAGAGTGGTTTGCTTCAAGTAGACTCCACAAAGCTATGGATAGATGAAAGAGATACATTTGTACTTCCTAAACACTGTGAGATGGTTGCTTTTATGCCAGATTCAAAAGAACCAGAGTGTCTATTTGTTTTACAAGTCTCCCCACGTAGTAGAAAAAAATTATGAGAACATAGATGTAGAAGAAATTCCATCTATAGTGGACTCTGAGATTCATTTGGTATTCGAAGAGGAAGAGATCATTGTTCGAGATGAAGAGGTCTTTGAAGAAGATGAGATACATAATGAAGTAAGAGACAATATGTTGTACGAGAACAACGATCACGAAGGAGCTAGCATACCAAGAGATCTAGAAGTTGCCAATGTAGAGATAGATATCCTCTATGCATCAGATCTCCAAGAGGATGCTAGAATAGAGGATTTATGAAGCAAACATTTGTACGTACTAATTTGTGTTTATATTTTTTACTATTTTCTTTTGTACACTATTATTTCTTTATATTACCATCATTATCGTATGCTAATTATTTGAGTTTTTTTTTGCAGAACATGATGGGAGACAATCCTTCAGTCACTCCACATTCCATGATAGAGGAGTAGTTCTTGGAGTTTATATCTCAGGTATCTCCCCCATGTATATGGCCATTGGATCACAATACTAGATCACTCACAGTAGCACTCCCCCCGGCCTCACTCTTGCTGGCGTCACTCTTGTGCTTGTCACTTCCCACTGGCATCACTTCTGTGGGGGGAGGGGCTACTCCCGTTGGAGGTACATCTCCTCGATTTATGACTCCACCACAATCACCTTCTTAGTCATCCCCTAGTAGCTCTAGTAGTTGATGTATGCGTTTGGCACCTCAACGCGATACAAATGCTGGTCTATCTCGTCAGTCGAGGTCACGCTATGGAGGAGGAGGTTCCAGGAGTGGATCTACAGATGGCTTCAGAGGAAGTGGATGTTGTGGAGGCAGTGTGACGGACATTGTGTTTCCCACTTCTACTCCTAGAGCAAGCACCTCAGATGTAGGTACGCCATGTGGTACACCACATACACCTTGGGGTGCTCATGACCATGATGACTCCAAGGTGTATAGGATATGTAATGGAGCTCTAGTGATGGATGCAGCTGGAAAGGCCATACATCAACACATACAATAGGTTTGCTCGATGCAATTTGGACACTCTATCATGTTGAAATGGAGTGAACAGGATAAAGATCATAAAAATTACATCACAGAGATGATCTATCAGGAGTACCACCTAGCACATGGGCATCCTATTGTCAACTCAGAGTCGATTTAGCACACAGCATGTGGATTTATGTCCCATCAATGATTCGAGGCTCGTGATGCTTTTAGAGAAGGCTTACCGAAGCTTGTATGTTTAGATGCTGAAGAGTGGGATATTATTCACGACGAGCAGCATCAGACTCTTAACCGATATTGCCAATAGCAAGATGCAGTGGCCACACATTTAGATATGATCAGACCATCATATTTGGGTAGCGACGGATATGATAATATGTGTCACGAGTTTGTAAGTATCATTTTGATTATTGAATTTGTTTGTGTTAAGCACATCATGTATGTTCATCTAATGTTTTGCATATTTGCTGCAAGAGTTGGTAGTGGGTCATCCTCCGACATGAACCGAGGAGGCTTATGGATATCTGCATGGATTGGTTGCACTGTTAGAGGACTTGGAGGGATGCAGTGTGGTTGTTTCATGGGAGCATCTATGATGAGGTGAGCTTATAAACTTGGTTTGGTGTTTTTATTTGTTGTTTGTAAATATCATGTCAATTTGTCTCATTTCATGAATGTTCTTTATTGTAGGACTACTGACATAGATGTTTTGATCCCTCTGGGCATGTGTATGGCAGTAATGTGCCACAATTTTGTATTTGGCTCATATATGGCACTAGTGTGCCAAAATTTTGTATTTGGTTCCTATATGGCAGCGCTTTGCCACATTTTGTATTTTGCCCATATATGGAAGTGATTTTCCACACTTTGTACATGCTTCATTTATGGAATGTATATCTCTTTTGTACATGGTTCATGGTTCATTCTGCTCATCTCTTTTGTGTCCAATAGTGTTTTGCTTTATCAAATCATGTTTTGGTTGCCACTAGAGTATATGTCATATGTGTTGGAGTTAGACGTCTACGGAAGCATGCGAACAACACAAGGAAGAAGAAGAAGCTTGGAGCACAACACACAATACTGAATGTTATACCACTAGAATGTACAAAGATAAGTAGCTCGTTAGGGAAATAGGCATATATACAAGCCAAGGGAAAAAACCTCCTAAAAGGGAAAAAACTGCCCTGGAGGTCCTAGAGTGTTCACACACATCACTACCTAAATATATCAACAAATCCCCCCTGGGAGTGATGTGGTGAACAAGGAGCTGACACTCATGTATAAGGAAGTGCCAAGCTACGGGGAATCAATCCACAAATGGAATTAAGCCCAAAGCTTTGCGGAAAGCTTCAAACTTCTCCCTAGGTAGAGCCTTCGTAAGAAGGTCTCCAATGTTCTATTGCGTGGGCATATTAACCAAGCTGATCTCCCCAATAGAGAACCTCTCCCTAGCATAATGATAATGCACCTCAATGTGCTTAGTGTGAGCATGGAACACAGGGTTCCTCACAATTGCCAATGCACTCTGACTATCGGTGAAGACGGTGGTGGCAAAACACTGATAAACACCCAAATCATCCATAAGGCATCTAAGCCACACACACTTGAGAGTCATTGTGAAAGCTGCCCTATACTCAGCCTCACAACTGGAAGTGGCCACAGTAGGTTGCTTCTTGCTTAACCAAGATATACATGAGCTACCAAGCATGAAGCAAAAGCCACTAGTGGACACATGAGTGTCATAGCAACCATCCCAATCATTGTCAGAAAAAGCATCCAAATCTAGCGATAGTGATCCCCCCTTGGGATAAAACAATCCAAGTAGTCGGGTACTATTCAAGTAGCAACAAATGTGCTTAACTGCCTGCCAATATTTGGCCGAGTAATGCATAAGTAAATCAAGCATCCAATAGCCTCTTGATAGAGAATAACATCAAATGCATCCCCAACATCATGAAGACTCAATCATAAACATGTCTCCATAGGTGTGGCAAAATTCTTACAGTCATCAAGGCCAAAACTCTGCAATAATGTTTTACTATATTTCATTTGACACAAATCCATTCCATCATCAACTTGCATAACCAGAATGCTCAAATATTGATGCAAATGCCCCAAATGAGGCATGCAAATTAGGCTTAAAATCAGCAATACGCGTGTCATGAGTACTAGTGTTTAGCATGTCATCAACATATACCACAATGATCAAAAGCACATCATAAGCACATTTAACATATAAGGTGCTTTCAGTTCGACTATTCTCAAAACATGTGCAATCAGGTTGGCATGTATCTTTTCATACAAAGCACGTGGTGCTTGCTTTAAACCATACAATGCCTTCTTTAACCTACACACCCCGTTTTCATGCCCTTTTTGCACAAAGCCATAGGGTTGAAAACATACACTTCTTCATGCAAGTCACTATTTAGAAATTTTGTTTTAATGTCCAACTGATGTACATTCTAACCATGATGAGTTGCAAGTACACAGATGCTACGAAAAGTAGTCATTCGGCAAGTAGGAGCAAAAGTTTCATCAAAATCAATGCCTCTTTCCTACACATAACCATTTTCAACAAGCCTAGCCTTATACATGTCAATTGTTTCATCACGTTTATGCTTCAGCTTTTATACCCACATAGTGCCAATGGCATCCTTGCTAGGAGGCAAGTCATATAAAGATCATGTACCATTTTTCATGATAGCATCATATTCATATTGCATTGCAGCCATCCAATGTTCTGAATTTTGTGCTTCATCAAAG
>MU260650.1:107500-112500 GCA_020310875.1 Ceratopteris richardii
ACTCCAGTGAACGACTTCAGAGATATATAAGAGAGGCTTTGTATGCAGAATTAATTGGTTGACTTGTAACTTCCATCGAGCGTTGTCGTTGCAGTCTTCGTTAACTTCGAAGCCTTCCTTCATCTTCAAAATTATGCAAGAGCTTAAGCAGCAATATCTTGGATCTCTGAGAACTTTGACAGTTGTAGTAACACATCGCCTTAGATATTCTTCATCCACTGTTGATGTGGTTCCTGCAGCTTCTGTAGCTTAAAATATGGATTGCTCCACAATGCATGATACGTTTCATAACCTGACTATACATTTTCAGACATTATGCATATGAACATGCATGTCATAGCTTGAATATAAATTCATATGTATGACTGCCCATATCATACGCACATGTGCACATAACACTCTCGTATAAGAGTTCGATACATATGCTTCAACAATTAATGCGTGTAAAGACATATCGCTGTTCTGAGACTTTGATACATATGCTTCAACGAGTAATGCATGTAAATACAGATCATTGTTCTTCGCACAAACACAAACAATGGTCGCATGCAAAACATATAATATTTACATCATACTGATCAGAACTTGTGGCATATAATATTGTATGATCATATATATGTATAGATCATACTATTAACTCAGAAAGTCAAACACATATCAGCTTCGCAATATTTAGCGCTTATATGAGCTCAGGTTACTTCAGACTGTATGTGTACTAAATAGATCATGCATTCGAGACTTCATTTCAAGAATCACAGATGTAAAATATATGATGTACGTACACATACTAATAGAAACAGAGATGTACATGACCTGTCAATCTTCTCTATATGATTCTAATTTATGACAGAAGCATATATGAAGTATGAACGCATTAGCATAGAACATCTAGTAAGAACTAGTGAATGTGCATTCGATATGCATCACTGATTTGAAGTACAATGCTGCTCAACAATCTTCAGCCAATGTAAATAATATATATATGAATAATGAGAAGTAGCACTGCCAAGATATGCATACTCATCATCGAATACTGATGAGCTGCAGGTTGCAATACTTGTGCAAATAACAGGAGAAGTATTGACACACAAACTAAGGCACAGAGAGAAGAAGATGATGGGGTCGACAAAAATATAGAACATAAATGCATGGTCGCCCAACTGTTCATTAACATCTGAAGTATATATATACAGAGGTATGGAAGCGGTGAAATTCACCGCTTTGCATTTTCCCTAAGAACGATGTACGATTCATCTCCTTGATTGAAGGCAGATCTTAATTTCTCACCGCGCTTCGATTTGTTCGTAGGAATAAAAGGTAGGCATGATGTCCTTGATTTAAGGAGGAGTTTTGCAACTTGCGTACTACGTGAAAAAAATACCTTTTTACTTTTTCTTCCATATACTATAGGTCATATGGATGTTATATGGAGAAATCTAAGAGTAGATTTATATGTGAACTATTCGGTGGGATGAATTTGAAGATTGTTTGTACCAACATATCTATCTATCTATCTATGTATCTATGTATCTATCTATCTATCTATCTATCTATCTATCTATCTATCTATCTATCTATCTATCTATCTATCTATCTATCTATCTATCTATCTATCTATCTATCTATCTTTCTTTCTATCTATCTATCTATCTATCTATCTATCTATCTATCTATCTATCTATCTATCTATCTATCTATCTATCTATCTATCTATCTATCTATCTATCTATCTATCTATCTATCTATCTATCTATCTATCTATCTATCTTTCTTTCTATCTATCTATCTATCTATCTATCTATCTATCTATCTATCTATCTATCTATCTATCTATCTATCTATCTATCTATCTATCTATCTATCTATCTATCTATCTATCTATCTATCTATCTATCTATCTATCTATCTATCTGTCTGTCTGTCTGTCTGTCTTTCTATCTATCTATCTATCTATCTATCCATCTATCTATATATCTATCTATCTATCTATCTATCTGTCTGTCTGTCTGTTTGGCTGTCTGTCTGTCTATCTATCTATCTATCTATCTATCTATCTATCTATCTATCTATCTATCTATCTATCTATCTATCTATCTATCTATCTATCTATCTATCTATCTATCTATCTATCTATCTATCTATCTATCTATCTATCTATCTATCTATCTATCTATCTATCTCATTAGGGTGAAAAACGGCCGAAAAGGGGCTGTTTGCTAATGAGAGATTAAGGAAATTGACAAGTAGCATCTTTCCACGTGTACAAGAATATAACATTGGTGTCTCTTTTAACCGTATGGAGAATTTCTTTTTTTAATACAATTTTATCTCAAAGCAGTGATGAAGAGTCTCGTATTCAGTGTAGAATTTTTTGGTTTGATGCAAAAAAAGATACTTTTGCACACTACTTAAAGCATATTCTCGAATTTCCAAGAAGGAATTGATTTTTGAAGATACGAAATATTTTTGGGTTTACAAAATGTCATGATCATTCAGCGACAGGGTTTACATCAAATCAAAAGTTTCCACATGTACAAAGCCTTTTTCTCTATAAATACTGCCAAAATTCTTGAACGTCTGTTTCTCGCTTTGAACATTCTTCTTCTCCTAAGTTCAAATGGCTTCTTCTTCCCGTCGTCCTTCCAATCGCGTAACTTCATGTGAGGTTTACAACAAAATAGAGGATTCTTTGTGGAAACCTCTTTCCTTGAAAGTAAATGACTGGGTAACTATGCTTCCTAGTTGTAGAGGTGCCCATAAAGTCAAGCGTTCCAAAAGAGACAACACAAATTTGGTCACGATTTGACCGAGATATGCACTCCACAAGTTGACAGACTTTTGAGTAGACTAACAGAGAACTTAGAAATGAACAATGTGAATGTATGTATTAATGAAGACTTGTATACAAATCCATTGGCATGAATGTCATTGCCTAATGGTGTAGATAGGTTTGGGCTAGAGTGTAGACCTCACACACACTCAAAATCAGTAAAGAGAAGCTCAGGAGTGATGAGTTCTGACCGCGACTTTTTCATGAACTCTTTTATAAAGAGTGAGTAAAAATTTGAATTCAAATTCAAACTTTTGGCTCCTATGATCAAGCTCCTATATCCTAGGAAACATTCCTTCAATCAAAGAGCTAACTTTTTCCACAAATCCTTTTGGTAGGTGATTACAAAGGATTCTAAGTCAATTTGAATTTTACAAGGAGATAAAGTTGTAGCTAGCCACTAGCGTCTGTTTCTATGCTTCTTCATGTATGCATGGACTTCAATGCATTCATCAAGCCAAATGTGTAGGCTTGTGATTTACACCAACAGCTCCCCCTCAAGCCAAACATTTTGGCTTGGTCTTCATCTTCAATCTTCATGTATGTCGTGTGATCCAATCATTGCTTTGAACCTGCAAAGTTTGGTTCCATCCAAAGCTTTAGTCAACAAATCTGCACACTGCATGTTGGTTGATACATAGGTTAGTTGAATGTCCTTGCTTATCAACTTCTCTCTCACATAATGGTAATGGACCTTTATATGTTTGGTCCTAGCATGATAGATAGGATTAGCTGCAAGGTGAAGAGAACTTGTATTATCTCCAAAGATTATTGGAGACCTAGTATATAAGCCCAACTCTGTAAACAAAAGCTTAATCCATATGGCTTCTTGTGTGGCATTAGCCAGTCCTCTATACTCTGCCTCTGTAGAAGACAATGCAACAGTTGGTTGCTTCTTTGCAGACTAAGAGATTGGCTTATCACCTACAAATGAAATATATCCAGAAGTGCTTCTCTTGTCATCCTTGCATCCTACCCAATCTGGATATGAATAAATTTTGATATCAATATCTGAAGTGTAAGGAAAATACAAACCATGGTTCTGTGTACCCTTGAGATACTTCAAGATTCTCTTGGCAGCCTCCATGTGAGGTATCCTTGGCTTGTGCATAAATTGACTTAGCACACTAACTCCATATGCAATATCTATCCTTGTTAAGGTAGCATAGTTCAAGCTACCCACCATACTTTGATAACCTGTAATGTCCCAAGGGTTTTGCACAAACCCAAGGCATTGACTATGAGGAAACATTTTCACCTGTGGCCAAGATGCCAACCATCAGAGTGTTGGTAAGTGTGGTTGCATCAAAAAATTGGAATATGTACCAATTGGATGTCAAGAATGCTTTCTTGAATGGATAGATTTCAGAGGAGGTATACATGTCACAACCTCCTGGCTATGAGGACCCTAAGAAGGTAACATATGTTTCCAAATTAAAAAAGGCTTTATATGGATTGAAGCAAGCACCTAGGGCATGGAATTACAGGTTAACTACATACCTCCAAGACCAAGGTTTTGTCATGAGCAAGGCAGATACTTCTCTGTTCATTAAGAGAAGTAATTCAGAGGTAATATACCTTTGTGTTTATGTTGATGACATCATCATTACAGGTAATGATGTCAATGGAATCAGATATATCAAAAGTCAAATGATGAAGGAGTTCAAGATCAATGATCTTGGTCTATTGAAATATTTTTTGGGACTTGAATTAGTCTACACTAATTCAGGATATATATTACTCAGAAAAAATATATACAGGACATGTTGAAGAAATTTCATTTGCAAGATGCTAAAGTAGCAAGCACTCCAATGGAGGTAAACCTAAAGCTAAGTGCCCATGAAGGTGATGAAGTCAAGGACATTACAGGTTATCAAAGTATGGTGGGTAGCTTGAACTATGCTACCTTAACAAGGATAGATATTGCATATGGAGTTAGTGTGCTAAGTCAATTTATGCACAAGCCAAGGATACCTCACTTAGAGGCTGCCAAGAGAATCTTGAAGTATCTCAAGGGTACACAGAACCATGGTTTGTATTTCCCTTACACTTGAGTATTGATATCAAAATTTATTCAGATGCAGATTGGGCAGGATGCAAGGATGATAGGAGGAGCACTTCTGGATATATTTCTTTTGTAGGTGACAAACCAATTTCATGGTCTTCAAAG
>MU260650.1:117500-135000 GCA_020310875.1 Ceratopteris richardii
ACTCAAATGCATGTTTTGTATAAGTGGGGGAGCAAATTCTAAGTACCCTTGCTTGTACTGCATGCAAAGCCCAGGCACAAATGGATGGATTGCTAGAGCTGAGGGTGAAGAGGCTCCTTCTAGACAAAATGTTATTCTTCATAACTACTCATATTCTTCAATGATTTGGGATCCCATACTTCCAATAGCATTGACAAATGTACACATATGTACACTACATGCAGAGTTAAGAATCATTGACAAGTTGGTCCGTCTTCACTTGGATTATGCATATTCTATCAAGCCTACAACTCTTGCAGATGAATGCATTAAAAAATGTGAATGTCTTCTTTCAGAAATGGGATTTCATGGTGGTGATGTTCATCTAAGAAAAGATCCAAAGCTTACACAAACTACAGCTGATGTTTTACAGGATGTCTCAATGGGAGGTGCAAAAGCAAGGAGATTCTTCAGCAACCATGATGGCAAACAACTTAATGCCATGTGGAATTCATGGAAAACATTTTGTGAGGTCACGACTAATGTAAAAAGCAAACCAGAAATAGCAAAAAAGAGAATGGAGGTGTGGGTCAAACTAGATAATCTTTTAAAGATCATGAAGCAGCAGGTAACATCAAAAAGTTATGTGACAAATTTCAGAAAGGCGACCACAGAGCTTATAGAAACCATCATAGAGGCATGGGGTGCCAAAGACATAACATACTACTTGGTGAGCTCCAAAGATATTTTATTCAATTTATTTATTTTTAATTTAAATAAAGATCTAATGAGATTCGTTTGCTTTCTAGCATATTCTTCTCGTGCATGGTGCATTCTTTGCAGAAAAAGAACCACTTGCCATGTGGAACACCCAAGGCATGGAAAAATCTCATTATCAAGCAAGGACAAGCTTCTTTAGGTGTACAAGGAAAGGAGGAGGAGTAACAAAGAGCAATGCCTTCAGAGATCTTTTTGATTGGTTCTTTAGAAGACAATTACAAAGGACCTCATGCCAAATATAATCAGAAGGATATGGCTATCTCCAGACAAAATCATCATGTATCAATATCACAAACTGAAAAAGACCACATTTCAAACAGAGCTTTAATATTTGCAATGTCTTTTATTTCTTTGAGAAATAAAAGATGTCATGTATGTACATTTCATGATGTATTATGCTTTGAAAAGAAATATGTCTACTACCATCAGATGACTTTGACCAGAGAATCAATAATAATTAATATTAGGCCATGGATCAATTACACCAAAAAAATCTGCAATGTCTTATATCACATTGGGCAATTTCTGTATATGTACATTTGTTGAGATATAGAATTTGAAAAAATCAAGTCATTCCTTGAGCCTTTTTAAAGAGCTTGGCTGTGGCAAATCACCTCTATATCTGAGGAACTCTTTTCTCCTGTATCCAGCAATGCTTTTTAAATCTGACACCCGTGCAGCCATTGCATAGCTTGAATAACAAAGAAAGTACCCTGCCCTTGAAGCATTGAGTCCTGGGGCATATCCAAAAATCTTGAATGCAGTTGCTCTTTCAAGCAGTAAAACTCTGAAAGCATTAAAGGGTATTGGAGTAAAACCCATGTATTTTGATAGAGTCCTCAAGTAGAACAATGCAAAGTCTGGCTCCTCACTATAGTGCTTGTGAATAACACAAAAAGTGTCTAGGTTCAAGTTTGGAAGATAGTGGATAATAGAATGAATATCCACCTTTGCTTTTCCTTTCTCTTCTATGGCTTTTCTTGTTCCCTTGCCCCTGCCAAGGTAATTGTCGTCATCCAATAAAGTTAACTGTGGTAAAAATGAAAAACAAGGTTAGATGAAGTGCAAGCACACTTTAGGAAACATGTGAAGTAACTTGAAACTATTAGAAAGAAAAGCAAGAGACACGACTGATGCAAGTGATAAGGGTCTTCAGAGAAATTCAGACAATCATTATCGCTTGCATCGGTCGTCATCAATATCTATTTGCAAACTGCCTAGAAACATCTAATGTTTGATAAATGAGGGGAATTCCCACAAGCAAGATATCTATTATCATTGCTGCATGCAACTCCTAGACACGACTGATACAAGCGATAAGGCCCAACGGAAAATATCCGATGGGCCTTATCGCTTGCATCGGTCGTGATCGATTTCTGACACTTCTAATGGATTGGACAAATGTGATACAAGAAAGAGATTTTGCATTGGTCCCATCTCATATCCTTAACCTGAAGTTCTTGAGAATATAGTTAACTGTATACCTTGACATCATCTTCCTCAAGTCCAAACACGACTGATGCAAGCGATGAGGCCCAACGGAAAATATCTGATGGGCCTTATCGCTTGCATCGGTCGTGATCGACTTCTGACACTTCTAATGGAGAACTTGGACAAACTGACACAAGATAGAGATTTTGCACCAAGCCCATCTCATCTCCTTTGCCTTTGAATCATGAGAATATATTTTACTACATACTTGACCTCATCTTCCTCTTCAAGTCCAAACACGACCGATACAAGCGATAAGGCCCAACAAAAATTATCCGATAGGCTGTATCGCTTGCATCGGTCGTGGTCATTTTCTCACTAAAAAATGGAGATCTCGGACAAAAACTTCAATTCATACAAATATATCAAACAACATACCTTGACCTCATCTTCCTCCTCAATGAGCTCTTTTGAGTCAATACAAATTGTTCCTTTGTCCTCAGCGACATCTAAGAATGAATAGCCGCGCCCAAACGAGTATATTCCAAGTTGCTTCTGATGCTCATCAAACTCTTCATCAGCAAGTTTTGGCTTCTCTGAGATAGCTTTCTCAAAGCATTTTGAAGAGCTTGTGATGAATCTTTGAATTCTTCATTAGACAAATCCAAATCAAGACACAAAATTCCTCTCTTCTTTCTCCTTTCTTATTGATGAATCTCCTTGCAACTTCTTCTGCCTCAGTTATAGCTGCAAGGCAATAGTCCTCCCTTAGATTGAAAAGTTCCTGAATGTAAAATAGAGGTATGAAGTCTTTCTCAGAGATAAAGTAAAAAGGTAGATTTGGGAGAAGTAGGGACTTCTCAGACACTTGAACTTCTTCAGTTGGCTCCCTTATTGCAGTCTCTGCTTTAAAAGTGGCCACATCAAAATCTTTGACCTGCTCTTCTTCTGCTTGGAGATTGATCTCCTCAACAATCTCCATGACACCTTTCATAGTTTTTGAGCTACCCTCAAGTGTCAGCTCTAAGAAAGGCTCGTCTTCATCATGAACATTTTCCTCTCTTTCAACTGAGATATGATCAAGCCATATCAAGAAAGCAATGTTTAAAGGGAGCAAGCAGCAGTCCTTTTCATGCTCTGGGCATAAATCAAGCTTCCCTGGAAAAGGGGATATCCTTTTGCATTTTCTTGTGATTTTAGCCCATTCTACTGGATCCTTCCCAAAGATGTGAGGATGAACATAGGTTTTCTGAGAAATAGAAAGGATCCTTCCATTGATCAACCCCAAGAAAATCTCCCACTCATCCTTAAGAAAACTTTTCGAGTTCTCTAAGAGTTTTTCAAAATCAATTTTGGGGTTGAATATCGTCATTGCATCAGGAAAATAATCTACACTTAAACCCTCTTGAACCATGAAATCAAGAAGTTTCTCCGATGGAGAGACGCTAAGGATCTCATTCATTCCCTCCATCTTAGCTGCAGCTTCTCCTGTATGCCTAGTAGGAGAACACAACCGATGCAAGCGACTAGAGCGAGTCAACGTAGGTCAAACGGGGAAAATCGCTTGTATCGATCGTGTCGGGGATGAAAGAAAAATACGCATGTAAGTGAGACAAATTCTCTGAAGGTTGAAAGTTTGAGTTTGTGAAGGAAGTAGCTATTTATAGGCGAGGAGGGAAGAAACGGTCGAATGACATGGACCAATCACAGAGTGCCATGTGGCAAAGTGTACGTTGCCCGATGCGACGGATAGATGATGTGGACCAATCAAATCATGCCACATGGCAAAAGACGTGGAATTTGCAATGGCTATATGATGTGGACCAATCGAGGCATGCCATGTGGCACAACGGTCAACTCAGTTATGGGACCTATTTAAGCTTCCCTATTCATTTGCTTCATTTTTTTTTGTCAACACTTGCCAAGCGTCGAGGTTCCATCGCCACCAAGTTTTTTGGCTACTTCACAATTTCTATAGAGAGCGCTCTCTCCGTAAGGTAATGTGGACACGATCGATGCAAGCGATTAGGGACATCCGAGATTTTTGGATAACCCTAATCGCTTAGATCGGTCATGTTTTTTTAATAGCATCGAGTCCTTGATCATACCTTGCAAATTTTGGTTTCCTTTGTGATGCTTGAGTATAACACATTGTTACCTTTATTTTAACTTCTATTTATTGAAATATGATGTTGAATTCAGGGATGACCGATGCAAGCGATGAGGGACATCCGGGCATTTACGAATGACTCTTATCGCTTGGATCGGTCGTGTCTCTAGTGAGACAAATTCTCTGAAGGTTGAAAGTTTGAGTTTGTGAAGGAAGTAGCTATCTATAGGCGAGGAGGGAAGAAACGGTCGAATGATGTGGACCAATCACAGAGTGCCCGATGCAATGTGTACGTTGCCCGATGCAATGGATCGATGATGTGGACAATCAAACATGCCACGGGGCAAAAGACGTTGGAATTTGCAATGGCAATATGACGTGGACCAATCGAGGCATGCCACGTGGCACAATGGTCAATTGAGTTCTGGGACCTATTTAAGCTTCCCTATTCATTTCCTTCATTTTTTTCTGTCAACACTTGCCAAGCGTCGAGGTTCCATTGCCACCACGTTTTTAGGCTACTTCACAACTTCTATAGAGAGCGCTCTCTGCGTAAGGTAATGTGGACACGACCGATGCAAGCGATTAGGGACATCCGAGATTTTTGGATATTCCTAATCGCTTGGATCGGTCATGTTTTTTAAATAGCATCGAGTCCTTGATCATAGCTTGCAAATTTTGGTTTCCTTTGTGATGCTTGAGTATAACGCATTGTTACCTTTATTTTAACTTGTATTTATTGAAATATGATGATGAATTCAGGGACGACCGATGCAAGCGATGAGGGACATCCGAGCATTTACCGATGACTCTTATCGCTTGGATCGGTCGTGTCTCTTACAGTGGAATGAGTCATTGATTATAGCTTTCCAATTATCTTTTTCTTAGTGATAATTGATTATTTTGCATTGTAAGATATATTTGATTGATATTTGATGATAAATTCAAAGACGACCGATGCAAGCGATCAGGGACATCCGTGCATTTCCGGATGACTGCTATCGCTTGCATCGGTCGTGCCTTTGATAGTGGAAAGAGTCATTGATCATAGCTTTTTGAGAGTAAGTTTTGACAGTAGAAAGAGTCATTGATCATAGCTTTTTGAGAGTAAGTTTCCACTTTTCCTAATTCCTTGCCTAAAGACTCTGATTTTGTGCAGAGTATGGCTAGAACCAAAAAGACAGCAAGGAAGTTTTACCCTGAGGGTCAGGACCAAAATGCCTAGGGGGGAAATTTCCAGGAGCAAAATTCCCAGAAGGTTCAAGCCAATGTGCCAGACAAGCCTTCAAAAAAAAGGGTCAAGTACCATGTAAAGTCCTTGAGGGAAATTAGAAGAGCTCAAAAGTCTGTGGGATTGTTGATCCCAAGACTTCCATTTATGAGAGTTGTCAAGCAGATCTCAGCCAACCTCTATTCTTTGATGAAGACCTCATCCTTTGTCAATGTGAGGTGGCAAACTCAAGCACTGCTATGCCTGCAAGAAGCTGCAGAGGACTTTGCTATTGATTTTATGAATGATGCCTACTTATGTGCTGCTCATTCTCATAGGGTAACACTAATGGCGAAGGATTATGTTATTGTTTCAAGAATAAGATATAAATTTGATAAAGCTCTGGTTCCTATTGATCACCACGATAAAAAATTCTTCGATATTTTAAATATACCTCCAGCTCGAGCACCCAAAACAACAGTTGTCATTGAAGAGATCAACGCTCAAGTCACTCATGATCATGAAACTAGAACTGCAGCAAATAGTGAGGAGGAGAGGAAAAAGCAAGGATTATTTACAGAGGAAACTGTCATCTTAACCCAGATTCAAAAGTTACAGAAAGCAAATAAAGAGCTCCTCAAGAAAGGAGATGGGCAGGTAATAGTTAATGTTGCAATGCCATGGCAAAATGAATTGTTTCTTGACATTAGACCTGAAGACAACAAAATGTTGAGGGAGCTTCATGTTGAAATATCAGATAGTGTGGTCAACATTTCACTCAGGTATATCTAGAGGCCTTAAAATGCTTTTATTTTGCATAATTTCCTAGTTCCTTAATTTCATTTTTATTTCTTGATTTGTAGGGTTCTTCTTCAGCAATGTGAGGAAGCGGTTCAAAGAAAAGTATTTATTTAGATCCTCTGGTGACACACTGTTTTTTGCATAAACATGGAGATGCCAAGTCCTTTCTACAAGATTTTACAGAAGAGGTAGAATGTGTTATTTACCCATATATTGAAAAGTAAGTATTCATCTTCATTTTGGAAACATATTTGTTTCATTTAAGAAAGTATATTTACATGCAACTCATTGACAGGGGCCATTGGAGTTTGAATATTGTGGACTGCAATGCATATCAAGCTCTTTTCCTCAATTCTCTTCCATCACAGCATGGGAATTGCAAAGTGTAAGTTACTATACATTTTGTTGTTCTCTATTTTAAAGCCATGCCATCCATTCTGATTTTCACTTTACAATGCAGTGCTACAAAGCTTCTCAAGATGCATATTGATCAAAATTTTCCTGGAATTGCTAAAATGAATGAACAAAAGCAATTTGGATACAGCCAAATTCATGTGCCATTGCAGAGAGACTCAACATCATGTGGCTGGAGAGTGATTGCAAATGCTGTAAGATTCTTGGAAAGAAGGTTCTACAGTCCTGAATTGAATTTATCAGACTACCCAGATGCATGGATCATCTTGATCAGAGAGAGAGCAATAAATAGTATCATGAAACATGCAACCTACCCACATGATCCAGACTCACCTCCACCCCCTCCACCTGATAAAAAACAGTATGAAGATAAAAAGAAAGGGCTTCCTCTTCACTCACGATTAAAGCATGGGAACAACAAAAAGAGTCAAGCTGAAAGCTCCAAAAAGGGACAGAAGCAACAGAGAAAGTAGGGCTCCAAAAAGGATAGAAAGGGTTATTTTTGAGTCTTAGATTGAAATCAATTGTAAAACCAACCAAGGTTGGAAGATTTATTTATGTACAAATTGTATGTACTTATGCCAATCTTCATCTAGAAGATGGTCACTGTTACCATATTTATTTGCCTTTACAATATTTATATGTTTGAGAAATATACAGTTGTATTGAACCTCTTGAGAGTTAAACAAAAGTTCATTGCATGGTCCAATTAAATTTGTTCATGTCACAAATATGAATGCATTGTGGGTTTCTTACTTCATTCGTGTTGGAAATTTTAAATTGGAGAAGATACAGAAGGACATAAAGAATTAAGAGGACATGACCGATACAAGCGATACGGGGAATCGAAGAATTTTGGATTGCCCCTATCGCTTGCATCAGACGTATTATCCATTTCATCGTTGTTGCTAGTTGTTTTTATACTTGTGAGTCAAATCTTTACACAAGGTGACTTCTTGAAGTCTCTCGCGGTAGTTTGCTAACACGACCGATCAAAGCGATAAGGGCCATCCGACAATTTCAGATTACACTAGTCGCTTGCATCGGTCGTCTTCACTTATCTCGTCTCCTCTGTTTTATGCCTTAAGACATGCTCTTCTAATATTCAAATAACAAACCTTGGATTGGAATTTGCACCAGGTTCTCCACACTCTCTTATATTACTTGTTATGTGTACCATGATAATTTCTCTTGCATTACTTGAGGACAGAAAAGTTGGATAGAATCAAATTATTTAACTGAGACTAATGTGCACCTTTGATAGACTATAATTATTAAATTGAAATTAGATATTGAATTCTAGATCTCTTGTTCATCTAGAATTAACTTATGCAAGTTCCTGTATAATTATTTCTTAGTTGGAACCTCATCAGAATGTTAAGATTAAACAAATAAATGCCAATATGAGTTTAGATGAAGGGGGATAATTGAAGTCATCAATTCACTCCTACAAAAAAAAATCAATGGAAATATGAAATTAAGGACCTAAAAAATATCTAAGGATGTCTTGGTTTATATTCTTATCATTATACAATAAGAACCTCATCAAAATCTTGAAAGTAAATTAAAAGATGCAAATATGACTATAGACATTTAAAATTAATAACTTAACACACATTGTTTGTAACCATCCTGCAAAGAAAATTCAATGGAAGTATCAATAGAAGCTTCTATTAGATGAAGATACATTATGTAAGAATGTTAGGGTTAACTTGTTACAATCTTTTAGGTTGGAACTTAATCACCCTTGGTGGCAGGCAACTTATGCAAGATAATGATTTCTCTGATCTAATGTTAACTATTGCATCATCAATTGAGAATCTACACTGAGATGATACCTCATCAAGGTATTCTAGAAGCTCCCTTACATTTCTGAGATTCCAATTTGTAGTGACAATTATTTTCCTTGATTGAAAATCTAGATGAATCAATACTTCTAACTCAAATTCTGGACAGCTCTCCTCTGAGTCCAAGGCTATCCAAAGTCCAAGCTTTTTTTCCCACCTTCTATAGTCATATCCTAGAACCAGAGATTGTCGACATATCTGATATGAGATTGAAAGAGAATCGGGACTAACTTTACATAAAATAATGTCACCTAGCTTTTGAACTTCTTTGCTATCCCATTCCCTACCTAAAACATCATCAATCTCTGAAATAGAGACTCTCCTATTCAACCACATTGTTTTTGTTTTCTGTAATAACATGTTTTTAAAGCATGCTACAAAGACATGAATAGGCAAAAACCATTGAATCTTTATCCTTCTCAAAATTCGGCCTGCTGACATTGCCTTTTGGATGTCAAATTTAATTTTGCAGAGAAAACTTGAAACTGTTGAATGATCAAGAGCATCCCAATCTAATGAAGAGATGCAAGGACCAGGTACATGTACAAGAATTCCATAAGAACTCCTCCCTGACGGCACTTGATAATCTGCATAATGGACAAATAACTCTATGCTATTGAAAAATTGAACAGATTTGTCTGCATACATGAGTTCTGCATATTCCTTATGAAGAACTCTGAATGTTCCTGTTAAACATTCAACATGTTGCCATTCCACAATATTGGAAGGAAAGATATCTGCAGTACAAAAACATATGTTTTATTATACAAAATCAACTGGAATGATAGGAGAGCATTGTCAAACTCCACTTACAGTACGAAGGGAATTGCAGATGATTTTCTAGAACAAGATCCTTAGTGGTGTACACATGTTGTACTCGTGCAAACCAACCGCATCTCTTCAATTTGAATCTGAGAATACGTCCCTTCCAATGGTTTCTTGTGTTGTCTCTTTTGGAACGCTTGACTTTATGGGCACCTCTACAACTAGGAAGCATAGTTACCCAGTCATTTACTTTCAAGGAAAGAGGTTTCCACAAAGAATCCTCTATTTTGTTGTAAACCTCACATGAAGTTACGCGATTGGAAGGACGACGGGAAGAAGAAGCCATTTGAACTTAGGAGAAGAAGAATGTTCAAAGCGAGAAACAGACGTTCAAGAATTTTGGCAGTATTTATAGAGAAAAAGGCTTTGTACATGTGGAAACTTTTGATTTGATGTAAACCCTGTCGCTGAATGATCATGACATTTTGTAAACCCAAAAATATTTCGTATCTTCAAAAATCAATTCCTTCTTGGAAATTCGAGAATATGCTTTAAGTAGTGTGCAAAAGTATCTTTTTTTGCATCAAACCAAAAAATTCTACACTGAATACGAGACTCTTCATCACTGCTTTGAGATAAAATTGTATTAAAAAAAGAAATTCTCCATACGGTTAAAAGAGACACCAATGTTATATTCTTGTACACGTGGAAAGATGCTACTTGTCAATTTCCTTAATCTCTCATTAGCAAACAGCCCCTTTTCGGCCGTTTTTCACCCTAATGAGATAGATAGATAGATAGATAGATAGATAGATAGATAGATAGATAGATAGATAGATAGATAGATAGATAGATAGATAGATAGACAGACAGACAGCCAAACAGACAGACAGACAGATAGATAGATAGATAGATAGATAGATAGATGGATAGATAGATAGATAGATAGATAGAAAGACAGACAGACAGACAGACAGACAGATAGATAGATAGATAGATAGATAGATAGATAGATAGATAGATAGATAGATAGATAGATAGATAGATAGATAGATAGATAGATAGATAGATAGATAGATAGATAGATAGATAGATAGATAGAAAGATAGATAGATAGATAGATAGATAGATAGATAGATAGATAGATAGATAGATAGATAGATAGATAGATAGATAGATAGATAGATAGATAGATAGATAGATAGATACATAGATACATAGATAGATAGATAGATATGTTGGTACAAACAATCTTCAAATTCATCCCACCGAATAGTTCACATATAAATCTACTCTTAGATTTCTCCATATAACATCCATATGACCTATAGTATATGGAAGAAAAAGTAAAAAGGTATTTTTTTCACGTAGTACGCAAGTTGCAAAACTCCTCCTTAAATCAAGGACATCATGCCTACCTTTTATTCCTACGAACAAATCGAAGCGCGGTGAGAAATTAAGATCTGCCTTCAATCAAGGAGATGAATCGTACATCGTTCTTAGGGAAAATGCAAAGCGGTGAATTTCACCGCTTCCATACCTCTGTATATATATACTTCAGATGTTAATGAACAGTTGGGCGACCATGCATTTATGTTCTATATTTTTGTCGACCCCATCATCTTCTTCTCTCTGTGCCTTAGTTTGTGTGTCAATACTTCTCCTGTTATTTGCACAAGTATTGCAACCTGCAGCTCATCAGTATTCGATGATGAGTATGCATATCTTGGCAGTGCTACTTCTCATTATTCATATATATATTATTTACATTGGCTGAAGATTGTTGAGCAGCATTGTACTTCAAATCAGTGATGCATATCGAATGCACATTCACTAGTTCTTACTAGATGTTCTATGCTAATGCGTTCATACTTCATATATGCTTCTGTCATAAATTAGAATCATATAGAGAAGATTGACAGGTCATGTACATCTCTGTTTCTATTAGTATGTGTACGTACATCATATATTTTACATCTGTGATTCTTGAAATGAAGTCTCGAATGCATGATCTATTTAGTACACATACAGTCTGAAGTAACCTGAGCTCATATAAGCGCTAAATATTGCGAAGCTGATATGTGTTTGACTTTCTGAGTTAATAGTATGATCTATACATATATATGATCATACAATATTATATGCCACAAGTTCTGATCAGTATGATGTAAATATTATATGTTTTGCATGCGACCATTGTTTGTGTTTGTGCGAAGAACAATGATCTGTATTTACATGCATTACTCGTTGAAGCATATGTATCAAAGTCTCAGAACAGCGATATGTCTTTACACGCATTAATTGTTGAAGCATATGTATCGAACTCTTATACGAGAGTGTTATGTGCACATGTGCGTATGATATGGGCAGTCATACATATGAATTTATATTCAAGCTATGACATGCAGGTTCATATGCATAATGTCTGAAAATGTATAGTCAGGTTATGAAACTTATCATGCATTGTGGAGCAATCCATATTTTAAGCTACAGAAGCTGCAGGAACCACATCAACAGTGGATGAAGAATATCTAAGGCGATGTGTTACTACAACTGTCAAAGTTCTCAGAGATCCAAGATATTGCTGCTTAAGCTCTTGCATAATTTTGAAGATGAAGGAAGGCTTCGAAGTTAACGAAGACTGCAACGACAACGCTCGATGGAAGTTACAAGTCAACCAATTAATTCTGCATACAAAGCCTCTCTTATATATCTCTGAAGTCGTTCACTGGAGTCACTCATTTACAGTGGAAGACTACAACCAAATGGAGATGTTTATGTCATGGCATACATTACATAATCATGAGTGCAGAATAGAAGTATTTGATTCAAATCAGTTTGTATCACTGTCTATATTTTTTGTGTGGCAAGTACAAGTTGATAATGAAGACCCATGTGCTCTCTTGTATCTTCGAGTACTTCACATTGAAGTCCATTTCTATCCTTATGATCCAAATCGAATGGAACCAGTTTTTCATTCATGTGCAACTCTTGAAGCCAATTCATACCATAATCTCTAGTACACGTTTTCGCATTATAGCATTGGTTTCATTCACTCACAGTGGTATCAGAGCCATCTAGAGCCATCAAGATCCAAGCCTCTCATAGTATTGAAAAATTCTATTCAACACTTCCTACTTGGTAATTTTGAATGAAACAGGTATATCAACACTTATTGAAGGAAGGTGTCCAATTCGATCTATAAAGTGATGAGTTCGGAGATACGGTTTCAGCTACATCAACGGCTTATGTTATGTGTGCTATGTGCTGCACATGTTCTACAGGGATTCTACTCAAGATGGACAAAACAATGCTACAAGTGGACGCATCTCGTGCTCTCTACTAATGATATTCATGTGCAAGCTTATGCTTATGTTTACTTCAAGAATTCAAGTCTTTTTGATATACTCATGACTTGAATATTATTATGCTTATATATTGCAATCCGTTGTATCACTTGAATCTATGACTACCCAAGTAGTCTTGTAAAGATGTTATGGTTATATGGCATGGTTTAGCTTGAGGAGTTACCTTAGGCCTCAAACAATTACTCCATTGCACACTACAATTGTTATGTTTGAGGTACAAGAAGCTTATATTCATGAAGCATTATAGTTATCATATTAGCTACACAACTCACCCATCTTGTCAATCAAGGGGAGTGTGAAGCGATTGATTTTGTTCCATGATACTAGAAGTAATATTCTATTTGGGTCAAAGATAATATTTTATACAGGTCACTTCATTACAAAGTCAACCATGCAAGAAGTCGAAGAAATTTCAAGCTATTCTTGCAGATCAAAGTGGTACATGAGAGCATCAACGAGAATAAAGATTATTTTCTTCGATACAATTCACAAAGCGGCTTTCCAACAGTATCACAGGTCATGAAGAAATGTCTTGAAGAACTAACGTCAAAGGAAGCTAGCATCATCAAAACTATGAGGAAATCATAGGATGAAGAAGGGAAGCTCAAACACTCGACAAGTGAAGGTCATCATCAAAGAAGACAAAGAAGGCTCGGAAATCAAGGCTCGAAGCAAGGCTCGTCATCAATACAAATGAAGATATCATGAAGGCCTACACGACTCACAAGGTCAAAGGATCAAAATTGATGGTAAATTCAGAAAGCTCTATTGACAAGCTCCTAATGATTGAAGATCATTATCCTTCAAGGTTTCATTTTGTCAAAGAGGAGGCATTCCTTATTGAAGCACTTATTTGGTATTGTATATCAACTTGGTATTTCTCTTGATAGTATTTCATCTCTCATGATCCTTGTGCACTTAAAACCATGGTTAGGATCAATGCATCACATAGATCTATCTTGGAGATACCCATTATTTAGCATAAACCTGTTCTAAGCCTTCTCGTAGGAATTCATATTATGACAATGGTCATCCCCCTTGTAATAGTTTATATACCACATACATTTGTATCAAACGAATATCTTAAAAGACATCTCATATAGTCCTAGTCCATCTCACATTAGCTCTTCAAAGCTATGTCTCTCTTGTTTGAGACATGTACACACAAATGCAAATTGTATTCGCAGCCAAGTGCTACTCAAGCACTCTTATCATTATCAAAGAAGCTTAAAAAGGGGAACATTCAAGTGGCGGAGACAAAGACCATAGAAGCCACTCTTCAAAGGCTTACCAATCCTATGGAAAGGACTACATCGAAGCCAACTTCTCCACATCGGTTGCAAGAAGTAAAAGAAGCCATTGGCTAAAAGAAGACTTGCACAAAGAAGAAGAAGAAGAAGGACGTGCATTCAATGCACTCAATCAAAGAAAAAGGACTTCCTCATCATAGGAAGAAGAAGGACATTCATCCAATCAAAGAAGAAGACTTCCTCATAATAGGAAGATGGACTTCTTCATAATAGGAAGATGAAGAAAGTGCATTCAACGCACTCATACAAAGGTAAAAAAGATTATTTGAAGTCTCATAAGCACTTTATATGTGCCTTCATAAGTCACGATGACTTATATTCATCAAAGCATGGATAGACTTACATGCATTAAGAGTCATATACAAGGGCTGCATATTATCACACAAATCACAGTCCTTTGTAAAGCATAGTCAAGGTATTCATGGTGGATCAAACTCCCTTTATCATCAATGTAAAAGACCAACACATATAGTCAGGAACAATACAAGTGGTGTGAGCACTTGATAAATAGTTATGGCAGAATTGTTCTACACACATAGAAGGTGAAATCACAAATGAAGATTAATCAAGAAGCTGGGATCTTGATTAGCTTCATTTACTTATGAAAGCTATCAAACAGGTGAAGGTATAGAATCACTCTAGAGCTAGAGCAATGCTCGCTCCAAAATGAGTGAGGAAAAACCACAACCTCTGAACTTTGCATTGACAAAGTTAAGTTGTTATACATAAATGGCAAAAGCCATAGATAAAGCACATTTGTAGCTTTGTAACTTGTTTGAAATCTCCATTATGTATTAAGAGCTCATGTATTTAAGCTCTTGTACTTCCTTATTTGGAATACTACGTAAAAGATTATATCTTTCAAAGATTGCATAAAAGGGTTCTCAAATTGAAGGGGAGATATTCAAGAACGAAGGATCTACATCAACATGAAGCATTCAAAGGAAGAAGATATTATCAACCAAAGTTGGAGCTACTTTTGAAGCAAAGGACAATATGAAGAGCAACTACATGGAGCAATGGACTACATCAACTCATGAAAAAAAGACATCAACAAGAGAAGGAAAACTAGTCTACTACAAAGAAAGTTTGAAGACATCAACATATGGAAATCAAAGACACTTCAAAAGGAGCAGAAAAGCTATTTTACGTTTGAATAAGATTCGGCTGTCAAAAGCAATTTCAAAGGAGCTATCTACATGACGAACAAGGAGGAACATCATCAAAGGAGCTATTCACAAAGAGGAGCATCATCAACCACAAAGAAGGAAGGACTACATCAAGGTTTTCAAAGTTAGAACACATGGAGGAGCCATCATTTCAAACAACCAAGAACTACATCAGCAAAAGGGATTTCAAGGAAGATCACATGGAGAACTACTACTTCAAAGGAACTACATCAATGAAGAGGTTTTACATGGAGAAGCCTTACTTCGACAACTAGGGACTACATCATTGTGAAGGACCTACAGTTCTTAAGAAGAATATATCTACATCAACCTTATGAAGAATCAATTATGAAGACAAATGAATACAAATAAAGCAAGAAGAGAAGAAGAACGTCAAATCAAACTTAAAAGATATCAAGGCATAGAAAAATCACATCAACGGGTAGACGAAAAGAAGAAGGGCACGTGAAGAGAGAGAGAAGGGCAACACAAAATGTTCAGTCGAATTTGAAGATTGAAGGGGAGCTGTTGGTACAAACAATCTTCAAATTCATCCCACCGAATAGTTCACATATAACTCTACTCTTAGATTTCTCCATATAACATCCATATGACCTATAGTATATGGAAGAAAAAGTAAAAAGGTATTTTTTTCACGTAGTACGCAAGTTGCAAAACTCCTCCTTAAATCAAGGACATCATGCCTACCTTTAATTCCTACGAACAAATCGAAGCGCGGTGAGAAATTAAGATCTGCCTTCAATCAAGGAGATGAATCGTACATCGTTCTTAGGGAAAATGCAAAGCGGTGAATTTCACCGCTTCCATACCTATGTATATATATACTTCAGATGTTAATGAACAGTTGGGCGACCATGCATTTATGTTCTATATTTTTGTCGACCCCATCATCTTCTTCTCTCTGTGCCTTAGTTTGTGTGTCAATACTTCTCCTGTTATTTGCACAAGTATTGCAACCTGCAGCTCATCAGTATTCGATGATGAGTATGCATATCTTGGCAGTGCTACTTCTCATTATTCATATATATATTATTTACATTGGCTGAAGATTGTTGAGCAGCATTGTACTTCAAATCAGTGATGCATATCGAATGCACATTCACTAGTTCTTACTAGATGTTCTATGCTAATGCGTTCATACTTCATATATGCTTCTGTCATAAATTAGAATCATATAGAGAAGATTGACAGGTCATGTACATCTCTGTTTCTATTAGTATGTGTACGTACATCATATATTTTACATCTGTGATTCTTGAAATGAAGTCTCGAATGCATGATCTATTTAGTACACATACAGTCTGAAGTAACCTGAGCTCATATAAGCGCTAAATATTGCGAAGCTGATATGTGTTTGACTTTCTGAGTTAATAGTATGATCTATACATATATATGATCATACAATATTATATGCCACAAGTTCTGATCAGTATGATGTAAATATTATATGTTTTGCATGCGACCATTGTTTGTGTTTGTGCGAAGAACAATGATCTGTATTTACATGCATTACTCGTTGAAGCATATGTATCAAAGTCTCAGAACAGCGATATGTCTTTACACGCATTAATTGTTGA
This sequence comes from Ceratopteris richardii, assembly GCA_020310875.1. Lineage (NCBI taxonomy): Eukaryota > Viridiplantae > Streptophyta > Polypodiopsida > Polypodiales > Pteridaceae > Ceratopteris > Ceratopteris richardii. The sequence goes on from MU260650.1 coordinate 134,283, forward strand.
AGCATATGTATCGAACTCTTATACGAGAGTGTTATGTGCACATGTGCGTATGATATGGGCAGTCATACATATGAATTTATATTCAAGCTATGACATGCAGGTTCATATGCATAATGTCTGAAAATGTATAGTCAGGTTATGAAACTTATCATGCATTGTGGAGCAATCCATATTTTAAGCTACAGAAGCTGCAGGAACCACATCAACAGTGGATGAAGAATATCTAAGGCGATGTGTTACTACAACTGTCAAAGTTCTCAGAGATCCAAGATATTGCTGCTTAAGCTCTTGCATAATTTTGAAGATGAAGGAAGGCTTCGAAGTTAACGAAGACTGCAACGACAACGCTCGATGGAAGTTACAAGTCAACCAATTAATTCTGCATACAAAGCCTCTCTTATATATCTCTGAAGTCGTTCACTGGAGTCACTCATTTACAGTGGAAGACTACAACCAAATGGAGATGTTTATGTCATGGCATACATTACATAATCATGAGTGCAGAATAGAAGTATTTGATTCAAATCAGTTTGTATCACTGTCTATATTTTTTGTGTGGCAAGTACAAGTTGATAATGAAGACCCATGTGCTCTCTTGTATCTTCGAGTACTTCACATTGAAGTCCATTTCTATCCTTATGATCCAAATCGAATGGAACCAGTTTTTCATTCATGTGCAACTCTTGAAGCCAATTCATACCATAATCTCTAGTACACG
>MU260650.1:142500-145000 GCA_020310875.1 Ceratopteris richardii
TCCTTGAACATCATTTCCTGTAATAATGATGTCATCAACATAGACACACAAGTATATTACCTCTGAATTGTTCTTCTTTATAAACAATGAAGTATCTGCTTTACTCATCACAAATCCTTGATCCAAGAGATAGGTTGTCAACCTATAGTTCCATGCTCTAGGTGCCTGCTTCAATCCATACAAAGCTTTCTTCAATTTGCAAACATGATTTACCTTATTGGGATCTTCATAGCCAGGTGGTTGTGACATGTAGACTTCCTCTGAAATCCATCCATTCAAGAATGCATTCTTCACATCCAATTGGTACATGTTCCAATTCTTGGATGCAGCTACACTCACCATAATTCTGATAGTTGGCATCTTTGCCACAGGAGAAAATGTCTCCTCATAATCAATGCCTTGGGTTTGTGCAAAACCCTTGGCCACCAACCTAGCTTTGTACCTGCTTATTGAACCATCTGAGTTCCTTTTGAGTTTGTAGATCCATCTGGATCCTATGACCTTCATGGAGTCCTTCTTGGGTACCAAGTCCCAAGTATCACTCTCCTTGAGAGCCTCCATTTCTTCATCCATTGCTTCCTTCCATTCTGGTTTAGTAATGGCTTCCTCAAATGTACCTGGTTCTTCACTTAAGATGTCCTTTGCAAGATATACAGAGTGCTTGGTCACAAGTGAAGTATCATAACCATACCTAATAGGTTTCTTCTTTTCCCTTGATGATCTCCTCATAGCTTGTGTTGAGGACTCTGGATTATCTTCAAGTTGCTTCATCTTCATCTTCCCTTTTGATTTCCAAGCTTTGAATTCTTCAATATTGATGGTGTCTTCATCATCTGAACTTGTATCCTCATTCTGAGTTGGTTCTTGCCTGACAAGCTTTGGAAAGTCTTCTTCCATATCATAAGGTAGACTTACTTTCCTGCACTCATTATCATACCATGAATCATTTTCATCAAAGATTACATCTCTGCTTACCTTGAAGCCTTTGTTTGAGGGGTTATAGAACCTGTATCCTTTCTGATTCAAATCATAACCAATAAAGATACACTTCTCAGCCTTAGGGTCTAGCTTTCCTCTTACCTGTGAGGGAATATGCACATATGCAACACACCCAAAGATCTTGCAATGATCCAGAGATGGTCTCTTACCATGCCAAGCCTCATAGGGTGTCATTCCATCAAGTGTCTTTGATGGCAACCTATTGATCAAGTATGTGGCAGTAGATACACTCTCTGCCCAAAGATAATTTGGTAGTTTCTTCTCATTGAGCATAGACCTAGTTGTCTCCACAATGAGTCTATTTCTTCTTTCAGCTACCCCATTTTGTTCTGGAGAGTACCTTGTGGTAATCTCCCTCTTGATGCCTCTTTCCTGCAAGAACTCTTCAAAGTCATTGGAGAAATATTCTCCACCACCATCAGACCTTAATCTCTTCAATTGTCTACCTGTTTGATTCTCTACTAATGCAAGATACCTTTTGAAGCAATTAAATACTTCATCTTTATGTTTCATGAAGTACAAGATAGTCCATCTGCTATAATCATCTATAAAAGATACATAGTACCTTGATCCAGATATGGATGGCTCCTTGCTTGGTCCCCAAACATCTGTATGCACCAATTCCAAGTAATCTTCATGCATAAATCCTTTCTTGGTATATGGCAACCTGTGTGACTTACCAAATTGACAAGCCCCACACTTGTATATCATGTGTTGCTTGGATACATTAGGTATCCCAAGCACACATTGATCTCTGCTCATCTGCTTTATGGTTCTCTCTCCAATGTGACCCAATCTTTTGTGCCACATCTCCAATTCTGATAGGGTTTGGTCCCTATAGTTGTATAAAGCAATATTTTTAGTATCCTCAAGTTCAAAGGTAAATAGTCTACCTGACTTCTCTCCCTTGGCTATCCTTCTGAATCCATGTCTTGGATCCTCCACAAATGCACCATGTTGAGTGAACCTGACCTGTAGACCTTTTTCAACAATCTGACCTACACTCATCAGATTCTTGGTGATTGTTGGGACATACAATACTTTGCTTAGCAAATTCTGATTACCATCACTTGTTTTGACATTACCTACTTTGACCACTGAGTGTTTAGTGTCATCACCTGTCTGCACTTGGTGCTTGCCTTTGGGTTCTTCCAAATCAGAGAGTAAGGCAACATTCCCAGCTACATGGTTAGAGCAACCTGAGTCAATATAGAACAAATGATCATCATTGATACCTGATTTGGATGTCATGTTCATAATCAACAAGGAATCATCTTGATCCTCTGCATAATTGTTATAATCCTTTCTGTTCCTGTATCCTCCTTGATAATTGCCATTGTGATTGTAGCTATTGTTGTAGTTGTTGTTGTAGTTATTGTTGTAGCCATGGTAGCCTTGAGATTGATTGAACCTGCCTCTGCCTTGGGAGTATCCTCCTCTTTGGTGACCTCTTCCTCTTTGGTTCTTGTAGTTCTTGTAGCATTCATCTGTAGTATGGTTA
>MU260650.1:155000-160000 GCA_020310875.1 Ceratopteris richardii
GTCATACAAAAATGAGTTCTTCTCACTTTCTCATTGTCTTCCTCCTTCTTCTTCTCTTCGCGTCAGTTAATACTAACTAACTTATATAGACTTTCTCATTCCCGTGACTTTTAAAAAACTTCTAGAACTAAAGTGAACTAACTTTACAAGTATAATACATTTGTGAATTTGTCCCTTCACATAGGCATGAGGTTTTCTTCCTAAGATTTGACCTTCAAATATATGTCCAGTTAGTGATTGTTTCTCCAACAGCTCCCCCTCAATCACTAATTGACATTCCCTGTTTCTTCATATCTTCTTCTTTTCTTTTACTCCTGCCATGCTTTTGAATCTGCTGGTCTTCACACCATCCAAGCTCTTTGTCATTATGTCTGCTAACTGATCTTTAGTAGAAATGTACTCCACTTCAATCTCCTTCTCCATTACCTTTTCTCTGAGAAAATGATACTGTATCTCTATGTGCTTTGTCCTTGCATGAAATACTGGATTTGCTGCAAGATAAAGTGAACTCATATTATCTCCATGTATTGTAGGTGTACCTTGATCAATGCCTAAGCTCTTGAACAATGTCTGCATCCATATAACTTCCTTAGCTGCTTCCACAAGTCCTTTGTACTCTGCTTCAGTTGATGATAATGCTACTGTATGTTGTTTCTTTGAACACCAACTTACAAGCTTATCACCAATGTATATCATGTAACCATGAGTTGATCTTCTGTCATCTTGATTACCTGCCCAATCTGAATCACTATAGGCTCTCAACTTCAAATCTGATGTAAAAGGATAATATAATCCTTCCTTTATAGTTCCTTTGATATATCTGAGAACTCTCTGACCTGCAATCCAATGTGGGTCCTTTGGACAATGCATGAATTGTGACAAGACTCCCACTGCATAACTAAGATCAGGTCTTGTTAGTGTAGCATAAATCAAACTACCCACAAGAGATTGATACTTCCTCATATCTTTGTAGTCTGCACCATCATATTTACTAAGCTTGTGATTAACTTCAAGTGGAGTTGAAGCTTCTCTGCAATTTTCCATATCAAACTTCTTCAGCAAGTTCAGAAGATACCTTTCTTGTGACACAAATATGCCATGATCTGTATAAGTGACTTCCATTCCAAGAAAGTATGATAACTTTCCTAGGTCACTGATCTTGAATTCTTTTTCAAGTAATCTCTTTACCTCCTTGATTCCTTCATCTGAAGTACCTGTGATTATAATGTCATCTACATAAATACAAATGTAGATTGTACCTTCCTCTGTTCTTTTGATAAGTAGACTTGAATCTGCTTTTGAACTTTGATATCCAAGATCATTGAGATACTTCACCAGTCTATAGTTCCAAGCTCTTGGAGCTTGCTTCAATCCATACAATGCTCTTCTCAACCTGCAAACAAAATTTGGATACCTGGAATCTATAAACCCTTGAGGTTGTTCCATGTATACCTCATCTGATATGTATCCATTCAAGAATGCATTTTTTATATCCAATTGACTTGGAGTCCATCCTTTTGAAGCTGCAATAGCAATGATTGTCCTTATAGTTGACATCTTAGCTACGGGACCGAATGTCTCATCATAATCTATGCCATAGGTCTGGGCATAGCCTTTCACCACCAGTCTAGCTTTGTATCTGGCTATACTTCCATCTGCAAGCTTCTTCACTTTATAAACCCATTTATTTCCAATTACTTTCTTATCATTTGGTTTAGGAACAAGTTCCCATGTCTTGTTCTCCTCCAGTGCATTGAACTCTTCCTTCATTGCTTCTTCCCATTGCTTCTTACCTTTAGCTTCATCATAGTTCTGAGGTTCTTCATCTTTTTTGACCATATATGCATAATTCTTCTGAGTTATGTAAGAAGTATCATAAGAATACCTTTCTGGTTGTCTTCTAGTCCTGCTTGACCTTCTTGGTTCACATTCTTCATAAGTTTTTGGATACACCTCTTCATCAAATATAGGAGCTTCTTCATTCCTTCTTGTTAATCCACTTCTGGATGTACTTGCTTGCATATAGTCTTCATCTCTATTCACCTGCACAATTGATTTTCCTTTCTCACATCTTCTTACCTCTTCTTCAAATTCCTCAGCTGTATTACTTTGATCTGCATACCAACTTTTCTGTTCATCAAATGTAACATCTCTAGAAACAATAAATTGTTTTGTTAGAGGATTCCACAACCTGTAACCCATCTGCTTTTCATCATAACCAATGAACACATATTTTTCTGCCTTTGGTTCAAGTTTATGCCTAAGTTGTGATGGCACATAAGCATATGCAATTGATCCAAACACTCTACAATGATCTAGTGTTGGTTTCTTACCCCACCAAGCTTCATATGGAGTCATTCCATTCAGAGCTGCACATGGTAATCTATTCACAAGATATGTAGCTGTATTTACAGCCTCAGCCCAAAGATAATTTGGACAGTTCTTCTCCTTTAGCATAGCTCTAGCAAACTCAACCAAAGTCCTGTTCCTTCTTTCTGCTACACCATTTTGTTGTGGTGTATACCTGCAAGTTATTTCTCTCTTAATACCTGCATTCCAAAGATAATCATTGAACTCTTGGGAGAAGTATTCTCCCCCTCCATCAGACCTCAGTCTTTTAAGCTTTTGACCTGTGACTCTCTCTGCATATGCATGAAAATGCTTGAAAGCTCCAAACACTTCTGATCTTTCCTTCAAAACATATAATGTTATCCATCTTGTAGCATCATCAATAAAAAGAACATAGTACCTTGAGCCACTGATAGATCCTTCTTTTGTTGGTCCCCATACATCTGTATGAATGAGCTCAAGTACTCCATCATGTTTGAATCCTTTCTTTTGAAATGGTAACCTGTGTGCTTTACCCATTTGACATGCTTCACATTTATAAACCATATGTTGACTTTGCACATTTGGTAATCCTAGTACAGACTGATTAGCAACCATAGCTTTAATTCCTCTTTCATTGAAATGACCTAATCTCTTATGCCAGAGATCAAGTTCTGTAATCACTGCTTCACCATGTGTGAGCAAAGCTTGACCAATGTTCCCTTGCACTCTTAAAGTAAAGAGTCTACCTTCTTTCTTACCAGAGACAATCTGATTATATCCATTCTCTGGATCGTCCACAAAAACTCCTTCATTTGTAAACCTGACTTGAAAACCTTTTTCAACTATCTGTCCCACACTAATCAAGTTTTTAGGTATTGTTGGAACATACAAAACATTGGTTAGCAAATCTGCTCCACTCTTGCATTTCACTTTTCCAATTGAATGTACACTATGTCTTGTATTATCACCATTTTGAACCGTGTGACTAGAAATGCCTTTTTCCAATTCTGACATCAATTCTATGTTTCCTGACAAATGATTAGAACATCCAGAGTCAATGTAAAATACCTTTAGATCTTCTTTATCTGATGTGTTGATTGAGTTCATCATCAATGATGTATGACTTTCATTCTGTGTGTCATTTGCATAGTTGTAGTAGGTGGTGTTGTAGGATTGATTTTGTCCCCAACTTCTTCCTCCACCTCTACCATAGCCTCCTCTTTGACTTTGTCTACCTCTTTGGAAATTACTTTGATATCTTCCTCCTCGACCTCTGCTATTGTTGTTTTGATTCTGGTTTGATCCTTGTTGGTTGTGCCAACAGTCATGAGCCAAATGATTACTCAATCCACAGATCCAGCAAGCCTTTTTGTTGTTATTTTGATTACCTCTTCCTCTTCCAAAACCTCTTGCTCTTCCTCTGCCAGTGCCTTTACCTCTTGCATAATAAGCTTGAGAACTAGACTCCTCTTCATCCTTTGCTTTACCTTTATCTCCTTTCTTCTTGTTCTTCATGTACATTGCAGAACTTTGTCCTTTATCTCCATCTCCCTTCAAGTCTTGCTCATATGTGAGCATCAAACCAAGCAACTGGTTCAAATCTGGAACATAATGATTTAATGAAAGTTCTGTTGATAAGACAAAAGGTTTCCACCTTTCATCCCCTCTCAAACCTGCAAGTAGTTGAGCAATCAATCTGTGATCTTCAACATCTTCATCTATGGATCCAAGACTATCTGCTAGATCCTTCATCTTAGTGACATAATCACTAATGGTTTGACTTGGCTTCTTCTTGAATGTTGTAAACTCTGACCATAGACTTGCTTTCCGTGCTTTAGTAGTACTTTGGAAATGATACTCCAATGCATTCCATATATCTTCAGATGATTCCAATCCTCTGATGTGTGGTAGTAAATGATCAGAGATTGTATTGTAGATGTAGGCTTTTGCACTTGCATCCTTCTTCTACCAATGCTTTAAAGCATCAAGTTCTTCTTTCTTTGGTCGGCTTTCATCTTCAAATACTGGCTTCTCTTCTTCACCTGTAACATATATCATGAGATCCTTACTCATAAGTAAGGCTTCCATTCTCATTACCCATGCGGGGTAATTATCTCTGTCCAGTTTGTCAATGGAGATATGATCTGTCATAGTTCTTTCCTTCTGCTGCAACCTGTGAGCTTAAAGGATAAAGAATAATACCTTTTGGAGTTCTTTGTGTATGAAGATACTTTTGAAGTAACCTTTTGATGCCTTGTGTCTTCAAATGCTTCACCTTTGAAACTTTAATGGAAAACTTTCCAAAACTTCTCGTACCTTTGCCGTCTTCTCCTCTCGAGAATCTTTCTACTCTGATACCACTTGTTGATGTATGAAACACCACAAGAAATGAATTAATGTGACACTAGAACACCTCTATGGTCACCATTAACTCATTGCCACTCCAAACTTTGAGAAATGATAGCCTAAAGTGAGAACTTTGCTTCTACAGAAATTCCTAGTCACTAAAATGACATACCTTCATATTTTGCTAATTTCTCCTAGCTCAAGTATTATTTCTCCATGAAACTTTATAGGCTGAAACTAGAAGAGTAGAGCTTTCCAACAAGCTATTATATGCATCAAACGGATCTCTAGAACTCAAGTTATGGCTCTCACAAGATGACCCT
>MU260651.1:32500-35000 GCA_020310875.1 Ceratopteris richardii
TCCCTCTAGATTTAGCTTTTGTTGAAGCCCCTTCTGTAAACGGATAATCTCCGTTTGGTTAGGCAGTATACAAGTGAAGAAGAAAAGCCTTAATTCAGAGATCCTAGTGTTCCAACTAGGGAGGAATTATCAGATTTGAAGAATTGGATGAAGAGAGATGCTCAAGCTAGGAGCATTATCTATATGGCAGTCAATGATTACTTGCTACCTCACATTAGAGGTCTTGAAAGTGCAAGTGATATATGGAATGCTTTGGAGGAGCATTTCCAAAATACCACAAAGTCTAGGAAGGCATCCTTATGGGCAGAATTTACTACATTCAAGAAGAAGGCCTCTCAATCCATCTCAGATTATGTAACCAGAATGAAGGACATTGCAGATGCATTAGGAGCTGTTGATGAAGACATTGAGGAGGATAAATTGGTAAGGCAAATCCTCACAAGTTTGAGGTGATGACAAATGGAAGCCATTCATTCTATCTACTGAATTATCACTTGATCATTTTACTCCTGACTTAAATCAGTTGCTAGGACATATGTTAACCTTTGAGCAAGATGTCAAAGGTGAAGGTGACAAGAGTACAGGTCATGCAACGTACTCAAAGGATAAGAAGAAAAATAGCAAAGGGAAGCAACAAACAAATGAAGATGAAGGCACAACTAGTCAAGCCAACTTCCTAAGAGGAAGAGGAGGTGGCAAAGGTAGAGGAAGAGGCAGGAATAATAAAGATGGAGTCAAAGCTTGCTGGATTTGTGGTAAGACAAATCACTTAGCTAATGATTGTTGGCATAATACTCAGAGTAATGGTGGATATAATCATAACTTTAATTCAAGAGGAAGAGGTGGCAGAAATCAAAGAGGTAACTTCAGAGGAAGAGGTAGTAGGGGTTACTTTGGAAGAAATGCAGGTAGAGGATTCCAAAGTCAACAATACAATAATACCTACTACAATTATGCTTCAGATCAGAAGGAGGATTCAAGATTGATAATGAATGCAACTTGTGAAAGGCAAAGTGAAGACCAAAGAGTCTTCTACATTGACTCAGGGTGTAGCAATCACCTGAGTGGTAACATAGCATTGATGACTGATTTGGAAAATAAGGTATCTAATCATGTTATTCAAACAGGTGACAACATAAAGCACAATGTGAAGTCAATTGGATCAGTGAAGGCCAAGGATGGAAGTACTCTCTTGAGTAAGGTCTTGTATGTTCCTACAATTCCTAAGAATCTGATAAGTGTAGGACAAATTGTTGAAAAAGGTTATGAAGTTAGATTCACTAATGAAGGAGTGTTTGTGGAAGACCCTAGCAATGGGTATAAACAAATTGTTTCAGGGAAGAAAGAAGGAAGGTTGTTCACATTAAAGATTCAAGGTAATGTTGGTCATGCCTTGTTCACTTATGGAGGACATAAGATCTCTAAGATAGATCTTTGGCACAAGAGGCTTGGACACTTCAATGAAAGAGGTATCAAAGATATGATTAACAATGGTTCAGTGCTTGGATTGCCTAATGTTGAAGGTCAACATATGACATACAGATGTGAGGCATGTCAATTAGGTAAGGCTCATAAGCAATCTTACTCCAAGCATGTTTTCATGTATTCAGAGAAGCTTGAGTTGGTACACATAGATGTGTGGGGACCATAAAAGGATTTTAGTATCAATGGATGGATCACTATCTATGTGATCAAAGATAAGTCAGAAGTATTCAATACATTCAAACATTATCATGTGTATGCAGAAAGAATTACAGGTCATAAATTGAAGAGACTAAGGTCAGATTAAAAGGGAAATCACTTGCAGATACTCTCCTCAACAAAATGATGTAGCAGAGAGAAGAAATAGAATTCTTGTTGAGTTTGCAAGGTCAATGATGAAGGAGAAAAATTTCCCAAATTATTTTTGGGCTGAGGCTATAAATACAGCTACTTATTTGGTCAATAGGCTACCATGTAAAGCTTTGCAGGGTATGACACCATATGAGGCATGGTGGGGTAAGAGACCTACCTTGGATCATTGCAAAATATTTGGATGTTTGGCATATGCATATGTGCCATCACAATTAAGACACAAGTTAGAACCTAAAGCTGAAAAGTATGTATTCATTGGTTATGATGACAAGCAGATGGGTTATAGATTGTGGAGTCCATCCACAAAGCAATTCATTGTGTCCAAGGATGTTACATTTGATGAGCAAGGTACTTGGTATGCAGGTACAATCAATATTAATACAGGTGATGAAGAAGTTGTGAGTCAAAAGAAAGGTAAATCAAAGGTTGAGATATTTGATGAAGAGGAGAATAATGAAGTGCAGGTTGAAGTTGAAGAAATGCCAAGATTTGATCCTGAGTGTGAAGAACCAGAAACCTCAAGGAGTGGAGAACTTAGAAGGTCATCAAGACACAAGTGGCAACCTACAAGGTATAGCTATGATACTTCTTTTTTGGCTACCAAAGATTATGCTTACATGATAAAGGCAGATGAAGACCCTTCCAC
>MU260651.1:40000-65000 GCA_020310875.1 Ceratopteris richardii
AGTTCAAGCTACCCACCATACTTTGATAACCTGTAATGTCATTGACTTCATCACCTTCATGGGCACTTAATTTTAAGTTTACCTTCATTGGAGTTCTTGCTGCTTTAGCATCCTGCAAATGAAACTTCTTCAAAATATCGTGTATGTATTTTTTCCGAGTAATGTATATTCTTGAGTTAGTATAAGCTAACTCAAGCCCAAGAAAATAATTCAATAGACCAAGATCATTGATCTTGAACTCCTTCATGATCTAGCTCTTGATTTGTCTGATTCCATTGACATCATTACCTGTAATGATGATGTCATCAACATAAACACAAAGGTATATTACCTCTGAATTACTTCTCTTAATGAATAGAGAAGTATCTGCCTTGCTCATAACAAAATCTTGGTTTTGGAGGTATGTAGTTAACCTGTAATTCCATGCCCTAGGTGCCTGCTTTAATCCATATAATGCCTTTTTTAATTTGCAAACATATGTTACCTTCTTAGGGTCCTCATATCCAGGAGGTTGTGACATATATACCTCCTGTGAGATCCATCCATTCACGAAAGCATTCTTAACATCCAATCGGTACATGTTCCAATTTTTTGATGCAGCCACACTTACCAACACTCTAATAGTTGGCATCTTGGTCATAGGAGAAAATGTCTCTTCATAATCAATGCCTTGGGTTTGTGCAAAACCCTTGGCTACCAATCTGGCTTTGTTCCTATTAATTATGCCATCAGAATTTCTTTTAAGCTTATAGATCCATTTGGATCCTATTACCTTCATGGAGTCCTTCTTTGGTACTAACTCCCATGTATCACTCTCCTTGAGTGCTTCAATCTCCTCATCCATAGCTTCTTTGCATTCTGTCTTGGTTATGGCTTCTTCATATGATCCTGATTCTTCAATTGACAAATCTTTGGCAAGATAAACATAATGTTTAGTAACAAGAGATGTATCATACCCATATCTGATAGGTTTTTTGCTTTCTCTTTGTGACCTTCTGATTGATTGAGTTGAAGATTCATGTATATCTTCAAGCTTCTTCATCTTCATTTTGCCCTTGGACTTCCATGCCTTGAACTCTTCAAGGTTGATAGTATCTTCATCATCTGAACTTGAGTCTTCATTCTGAGTAGGTTCCTCCTTTGCAAGACTTGGAAACTCCTCTTCCAAATCATAAGGTAGTTTAACCTTCCTACATTCATTCTCATACCAAGAATCATTTTCATCAAAGACAACATCTCTACTCACCATGAATCCCTTATTGGTAGGGTTATAAAACCTGTATCCTTTTTGATTTAGATCATATCCAATAAAGATGCACTTCTCAGCTTTAGGGTCTAGCTTACCTCTTATCTGAGAAGGAATGTGTACATATGCTACACATCCAAACATCCTGCAATGGTCTAGTGAGGGTCTTTTACCATGCCATGCTTCATAGGGTGTCATCCCATCAAGGGATTTAGATGGTAACGTGTTTATGAGATAAGTGGCAGTTGAAACACTTTCTACCCATAAATAATTAGGTACCTTTTTCTCATTCAACATAGACCTAGCTGTCTCAACAATCAACCTATTTCTTCCCTCAGCTACCCCATTCTGTTCAGGAGAATACCTTGTGGTGATTTCTCTTTTGATGCCTCTGTCCTGCAAAAAGTTTTCAAACTCATTGGAGAAGTACTCACCTCCTCCATCTGACCTTAGCCTCTTCAAATTCTTTCCTATCTGATTTTCAACAAGTGCAAGATATTTTTTAAAGCAATTAAACACCTCATCTTTGTGCTTCATGAAGTACAATACAGTCCATCTGCTATAATCATCAATAAAAGATACATAGTACCTTGATCCTGAGACTGAGGGGTCTTTGCTTGGTCCCCATACATCTGTATGGACAAGCTCTATGTATTCTTCATGTATGTAACCTTTCCTTGAGTAGGGTAACCTGTGAGACTTCCCAAATTTACAAGCACCACACTTATAAATCATATGTTGCTTGGATACATTTGGTATTCCAAGCACACATTGGTCCCTGCATATTTGCTTCAAAGTTCTTTCTCCTATATGCCCTAATCTTTTGTGCCAAATCTCAAGCTCTGAAAGTGTTTGATCCTTGTAACTGTATAGTGCAATATTCTTTGTGTCTTCTAACTCAAAGGTGAAAAGTGTACCTGATTTTTCTCCTTTAGCAATCCTCTTGAACCCATGTCTTGGATCCTCCACAAATGCTCCATATTGGTTGAATCTAATCTGCAAACCCTTCTCCACAATCTGTCCGACACTCATCAGATTTTTGGTAATGGTTGGTACATAGAATACCCTGCTTAACAAATTCTGATTTCCATCACAAGTCTTAACATTTCCAACCTTAACTACTGAGTGCTTGGTGTCATCACCTGTTTGGACTTGATGCTTACCTTTTGGTTCCTCAAGATCAGAGAGTAGTGCTACATTGCCAGCCACATGATTTGAGCATCCTGAGTCAATGTAGAATAGGTGGTCATCATTTGTACCTGATTTTGAAGTCATGTTCATGATCAAAAGAGAGTCATCCTGGTCCTTTGTGTAGTTGTTGTAGTCCTTTCTGGATTTGAATCCTCCTTGGTAGTTGCCATTGTAATTATTGTTGTAATTGTTATTGTAGTTGTTGTTGTAGCCTTGGTGATGGTTGAATCTACCTCTTGACTGTGAGTATCCACGCCTTTGGTATCCTCTTCCTCTCTGATTCTTGTAATTCTTGAAACACTCATCTGTAGTATGATTTGATAAACCACAAATGTTGCATGGTGAGGAGTTATTGGATCTCCCCCTACCTTGCTTACCTCCTCTGCCCCTTCCTCTTGATGATCTACCTCTCCCTGCATAGTTGGCTTGGGAGGTAGAGCCTTCATCTTCCACCTTCTTGCTCTTGCCTTTATCTTTAGACTTCTTATCAGTGTATAGGGCAGAAGAGTTATTACCTTTGGATGTATCTCCATTCTTGTTGAGCTTTGCTTCATGAGTAAACAATTGTCCCATGAGAGTTGTAAGATCTGGAATTTGCATATCCATGTAAAGGTCCATGGCAGTGGTGAAGCTTTCCCATTTGTCATCAGCCTTGATCTCATTGATCACTTGCCTTAAAATCTGCTCTTCTTCAATCTCTTCTCCTATGCTTGCTAACTGATCTGCTACATCTTATATTTTGGTCACAAATTCTGAAACAACTTTCTTAGGTTGCTTCCTTAATGTTGTGAATTCAATCCACAACTGATTTTTCCTAGCCCTTGTGTTGGAGGAAAAATAAGATGACAAGGTTTCCCAAGTCTCTTGGGATGTCTTACAATTTCTAATATGTGGCAAAAGAAAATAAGAGATGGAGTTCAGTAAATAAGACCTTGCCAATGCATCCTTAGCACACCATGTGTTGAGCTTTTCATGTCTTCCTTTGTTGGCAATCCTCTTGTTTTGAATGAGGGCAATTCCTCAACTCCTGAGATGTATCCATAGAGACTCCTTCCTTGTAAGTAGGTCTTCATCCTTAGAGACCATGCTTGATAGTTGTTCCTATCCAACTTATCAATAAATGAAGGAAAACCATCTCCCATTTTACCTTAGTTTGCTCTGATACGACTGTTGGGAAAGATGGATGGATGCTCCAAGAGATTGAGTAGGTACTGCCAAAACCTGCTTTGTACCAGTCCTCTTTTGCTTCAGACTTGATAAGTAGACCTCCTTAGCTTTCCAATGACACCATAAAATGGCCTAGGTACTTTGGAAGTGATGTGTGCAATGATTGAATCAAAACAAATAACTTTGAAACTCACAATCTCAAGAAAACCTTCTATTTATGTCTTGACACTTGCTGGAACTTTTACTGAGTATGACCAGCATAGTATGAATTGAAAAAAATTCCTTTTAGGGGTATTTAATTAGCTTATCAAGCTAACTATTCCAAGTGAAATGAAGTAAAAAGATAAACTATGCTAAGAGAAATCAATTTAGCAAATGAAGCTATACCCCCGATTTTTTAGGACTGTAGCAGACATTGACCAGTGATCACCTCGACGCGAATTTCTCTGAAATGGCTGAATAGAATCTCTTCAAACTTTGACAGTATGTAGAAAACTTTGAGCCTGAATCCAACAAGCTTTTTATCACTGAATTTGATGGAGAAATGACTGAGATATGCACTTCACAAGTTGTCAGACTTTTGAGTAGTATGACAGAGAACTCAGAAATGAACAATGTGAATGTATGTATTAATGAACACTTGTACACAAATCCATTGGCATGAAAATCATTGCCAAATGGTGTAGATAGGTGTGGGCTAGAGTGTAGGCCTCACACACTCAAAATCAGTAATGAGAAGCTCGGGAGTGATGAGTTCTACTCGCGACTTTTCCATGACCATTTTTATAAGGAATGAGTAAAAATTTGAATTCAAATTCAAACTTTTGGCTCCCTATGAACAAGCTCCTATATCCTAGGAGATATTCCTTCAATCAAAGAGCTAACTTTTTCCACGAATCCTTTTGGTTGGTGATTACAAAAGATTCCAAGTCAATTTGACTTTTACAAGGAGATAAAGTGGTAATTAACCACTAGCACTAGTTCCTATGTTTCTTCACATATGTAGGGTCTTCAGGATATCTTTCAAGCCAAATGTGTAGGCTTGTGATTTACACCAACACTATCTATCTATCTACCTATCTATTGATTATCAATGTATCTATTTATTTACGTATCTGTCTATCTATCTATCTATCTTTCTTTCTTTCTTTCTTGTTATCTATCTATATATCTATCTATCTATCTATCTATCTATCTATCTATCTATCTATCTATCTTTCTATCTATCTATCTATCTATCTATCTATCTATCTATCTATCTATCTATCTATCTATATCTATCTATCTATATATCTATCTATCTATCTATCTTTCTTTCTTTCTTGTTATCTATCTATATATCTATCCATCTATCTATCTATCTATCTATCTATCTATCTATCTATCTATCTATCTATCTATATATCTATCTATCTATCTATCTATCTATCTATCTATCTATCTATATCTATCTATCTATCTATCTATCTATCTATCTATCTATCTATCTATCTATCTATCTATCTATCTATCTATCTATCTATCTTTCTTTCTTTCTTTCTTTCTTTCTATCTTTCTTTCTTTCTTTGTATCTATCTATCTATCTATCTATCTATCTATCTATCTATCTTTCTATCTTTCTATCTATCTATCTATCTATCTATCTATCTATCTATCTATCTATCTATCTATCTATCTATCTATCTATCTATCTATCTATCTATCTATCTATCTGTTACCGTTAGTGTCCATGTGAAAGGCCAAATGGCCACCGGACACTTTTTTGTATATGTTCTTTCTTAAAACATATAGTGGCCTGGTCAGTCACAGACTGGAAGTTCGACCGCATTTGTAAGACCTAAGAAGTCTGTGTACGTGCTCCCTGTGTACTGCGTTTTTCTGCGTATTCTACAACATCTGTGCGGAGACCAAGGCATACACCTTGGCATACCTTGTCATCCGAGTCAGCGAAGTCACCGTTGGCGCCGTTGGCTGCGCGCGAGGGAGGACCTCAACGATCAAGGAATATAGAGGTTCCCGGTACTTCCCGGGAGGTCACCCATCCCAGTACTGTTCCCCCCAGAGCTCGCTTAACCGCGGCAATCTCTTGCCACTAAGCTACACTCTTGTGGTGTTTGAAGAAGGGGAAAGACTAAGGTTGACATTACCTTGAACAAGTTTTGGTCCCTCAAAGCTTCATTTTTGCTTTTAAAGCCTATTTCTGAAGCAATTTTGGGGTGTTTTTGGAGCCATTTCGGAGTACTTTCACACGTAGTTCTCTTCACACAGGTCCAAGAACATCAAGAAGAGTGTTCCTTGTACTTCTCAGACAATAAATATCAACCTTTGGGGCTGTATTTTCAGCCACACTCGTAAAACTACAGGTTTCTCGAGGTGTTTTCAGTTTTGGTGGGAGCAGTCGCTGCAAATTTATGCAGGTTTTTAAAGCCTAAAACATCAGAGTTGACGGACACTTGCAGGTGTTATTGGCTAGTTTTTTGGGCTGTGTATTCAGCCTTTCAGTGTCATTTTACTGCATATATTGAGCACATACACACCATGTACGCTTCTGTGGATACCGCTTATGTACGTCCATGTGGGCATTGATATAGCGGTTACGTTCTTTGCATAAAGCCTTTTACGTTTGATAAAGAGGGTCGTGGTGAGGTTTTCTTAACTAGGAGACACCCAGATGTCGGGGTCTCTTCGGTGATGCAGGTGGAAGACTTACCCAGCCTCGCCATAGGAGATGTATGATAGTTGTTCATAGGTGCTCGATAAGCCTAGTTGGCTTCTATTGGGTAACTGATTATATGCAGTGGAGTCAGTGATTCACTATGCAGGTAGACATGTTAGTACTTGCAGTTTTATGATACTTTGACACTGGTCATATGCTAATTTTGCAGACGATACTCTGGCAAAATTTTTCCAGATTTCTGGTTTAGTCAACTATATAGTGGTCGATTTACTCCTTGATACACTTATTTGTTGGTGTTTGGACTCTTCTAGCTCCATTATCATTCTATTCAGTTCTCTACGATCATGGCATCAGAGGTCTCAGGCACATCCGGTGGATCAGGGTCTAGTGCTAGCGTTCGGAGGAGGAGCTATAACTTGCAGGGCAAAGACCATTTTGAGATCCGAAAATTTGATGGCACAAACTTTGCTCTATGGAAGAATGAGATTAAAGATGTGCTGATTCAAAGAAGGCAATGGAAGCTAGTAAATGGGATTTCAAAGAAGCCTGCTGACATGGATGAAGATGATTGGGATGAGTTAGATGAAATGGCCAGGTCTACCATTCGCTTGCACCTAGCAGATAATGTTTACTTTACAGTATTAGACTGTGAAAGTGCAGAGGAGCTTTGGAAGAAGTTATGCAATACATATGAAAAAGAGACGGCATCAAATAAAGTATATCTGATGAGAAAATTATACGACCTTCGTATGAAGGACACAGATAGTGTTGCTGCTCATCTAAATGAGTTTGATGCCATATTCTCCCAGTTACAGGCTCAGAAAATGGATATGGACAATGAAATGAAAGCAGTATTGCTGTTATGCACCCTGCCATCATCATGGGATACATTTTGCACAGCTATTAGCAATAGTGCACCAGGTGGTAAACTCGTCTATGATGACATATGTGGAGCACTCTTGAGTGAGGAGATTCGTAGAAAATCTATGGTTGGCACTCAGAGTGGAGATGCATATAATGTTCGTGATTCTTACCAAGGAAAGAATCAACAACGTGGCAGGAGCAAGAACAAGGAAAAGAATGGTCAACGGAATAAGAGCAGAAGTAAATCAAGGAAGAGGGATATTGAATACCATTATTGTCATAAGAAAGGACACATGAAGAAAGACTGTTATGCATTAAAGAATGCTAAAGGTAAAGGACAGAATGTTGATGGGCATGTTAAACAGTTACCTGCACCATCTACTTCGACTGTGAAGATTGAAGAAATTAATGCTATTTCTGATGATGCTGATGTGTTGACACTTGATAGTACTGTGCCATCTGAGGCACTTATGGCTGATTCTCTTTCCCACACCTGGCTGCTAGATTCTGGTGCTTCTTTCCATGTGACACCACATAGAGAATGGTTCTCTAATTATGCAACAAAGTCTCTTGGTACCGTGAGACTTGGTGACTCTTACCAGTGTGATGTTGTGGGGATTGGAGATGTGGTTGTGCAGTTCATTGACGGTTCAAAATTTACTATGCATAATGTACGCCATGTACCTCAGTTATCACGCAGTTTGATGTCAGTTGGTCAACTTGATGACCTTGGTTACAAGGTGGTCTTCTATGCTCAGTCCTTTCGTATATCAAAGGGCAATATGGTTATTGCAAAAGGAAGGAAAGTTGGCTCACTTTACCCTTTATTTGTATCACAGAAAGAACACTTGTTAGCTGTTACTGAACAGCCTATGGCTTGTATTTGGCATGGTCGTTTGGGCCATATATCTCGTAGTGGAATGGAAAATCTTTCTCGTTCTGGCTACTTACCTGTGTTATCTTTCTCTGATTTTTCATTTTGTGAGCATTGTCAATATGGAAAGCAAACCAGAAATGTGCATAAAACGCACATTGACTCTTCAATTCAGCCTTTAGATCTTGTTCATACAGATGTGTGTGGTCCTATGCCCACTAGGTCTTTAGGTGGTTCTCTTTACTTTGTTACTTTCATAGATGATGCTACTAGAAAAGTCTGGGTATATCCTATCAAATCGAAGGATAATGTATTCCCTACTTTCAGAAAATGGCTTGCTTCAGTTGAGACTGAAAAAGGAACTAAGCTTAAGGCTTTACGTTCAGATAATGGGGGTGAGTATACCTCACATGAATTCAGCCTTTTCTGTCAGTGTAGAGGGATTCGTAGAGAGTTTACAGCTCCTTATACCCCAGTACAGAATGGTGTAGCTGAGAGGATGAATAGAACTATTCAAGATAGAGTAGTCTCGATGTTGCATCATGCAAACCTCTCACAAGGTTTTTGGGCAGAAGCAGTATTGACTGCAGTTCATGTGATTAACCTTTCACCTAGTACTGCCAAAGGTCTGAAAGTGGCACAAGAGTTATGGACAGGGAAACCACCATATTATGATCATCTTCGAGTTTTTGGGTGTGAAGCATATGTTCATATACCCAAGAATCTTAGACAGAAGTTGGACCATAAGTCAAAGAAATGCATTTTTCTTGGATATGGTCAAGAAGGACAATTTGGATATCGCTTATGGGATCCTGAAACACGGTCAGTGATCAGAAGTAGTGATGTCATTTTTAATGAGTCTAAGATGCATAAACAGCCGATTAAGGAGGTTGAAGTGAGAAGAGTGGTGTTTGAGGATACTAGTCCTCCGGTTAGCATGCATAAAAATGCTGCACATAGGGATGTTCAAGAGAATGTCCATTCAGATCAGTCTGCACATGTTCCTGTTCAGCAACCATTGAGACGTTCTACACGTGTCTCATATCCACCTGATAGATATGTTCCAGGTTTAGATTTTGTTATGCTAACAGATGCCGGTGAGCCCTCTTGCTACAAAGAGGCTATGCAGACAGAGGATCATGTCAAGTGGGAGCGTGCCATGAAGAGTGAGTTGGATTCTATTCACAAGAATGGTACTTGGGACTTAGTACCTTTGCCAAAGGGCAGGAAAGCTTTACCATGTAAATGGGTATATAAGCTGAAATTCACATCAGATAGTGCTTCTCCAAAATATAAAGCACGACTTGTTGCAAAGGGTTTTAAGCAACAACATGGTGTTGATTTTGAGGAAATCTTCTCCCCAGTGGTCAAGATGACTACTTTGCGCATGTTGCTTGGATTCGTTGCAATGGAGGACTTAGAGCTAGTCCAAATGGATGTGAAAACAGCTTTCTTGCATGGAGATCTTACAGATGAGATCTATATGGAACAACCAGAGGGTTATGTAGTTCCTGGCAAGGAAAGTCTAGTTTGTAAGCTCAAGAAGAGCTTGTATGGACTTAAACAGTCTCCTAGACAATGGTACCAAAAATTTGATGCTTTTATGAAGTCCCAAGGCTATTCTCGGAGCAATGAGGATCATTGTCTCTACACAAAGAGATGTTCTGATGGCAGCTTGATATGCTTGATACTTTACGTCGATGATATGTTGATTGCTGGGAAGTCCTCTTATGATTTGTCAACTCTCAAAAAGAAGTTGAGTCAGACATTTGATATGAAGGATTTGGGGGATGCCAAACATATTCTTGGCATGCGCATTACTCGTGATAGGAGTAAAAGATGCATATACTTGTCTCAAAGTGAGTACATATCCAAAGTACTTCATCGATTCAATATGCAGGGTGGAAAGGCATTGAGTACACCTTTACCCACATATGTGAAATTGAGCAAGGATGACTGCCCCAAATCAGATGAGGAAAAGGAATTCATGACCAAAATTCCCTATCAATCTGCTGTTGGTAGTCTCATGTATGCTATGGTAGCTACGAGACCAGACATTGCATTTGCAGTGGGAGTTGTGAGCAGATATATGTCTAATCCTGGCAAGAAACATTGGGAAGCGGTCAAAATGATTTTGAGATATCTGAGTGGCACTAAGGACAAGTGTCTATGCTTAGGTAGAGGGAAAGCATCCATTATTGGTTACACAGATTCTGACTATGCTGGTTGTGTAGACAATTGTAAGTCTACATCAGGGTACATTTTTCATTTTGCTGGAGGTGCTATCTCTTGGAGATCTCGTCTTCAAGAATGTACAGCTGTTTCCACCACAGAAGCAGAGTATGTTGCAGCAAGTGAGGCATGTAAGGAAGCATTGTGGCTTTCTCGTCTTGCTTGTGATATGGGTTTGCCTCAGCATGTACCTCACTTGCTCAGTGATAGTCAGAGTGCCATTGCTTTGGCTAAGAATCCAGTCTATCATGCAAAGACCAAGCACATTGAGGTGAGGTATCACTTCATTAGAGATTGCTTAGCCACTGAGAGCATTATTCTTGAGAAGGTTCACACTCGAGATAATGCTGCAGATGCTTTGACTAAAGCTCTACCACAGGATAGCTTTCGACACTGTTGTCACTTGATGGGGGTTACTTGATTCTTGATCTTACGCAGTCACTTGTATACTGTGTAACATGCCCATCAGGTGGGAGGTATAGTTTGTATACTTACACTCAGGTATTCTTTATCATTCTTTCTTTTTTCTCCCATAGTTACTCTGGCCATATTGGCCTTTAGTGGGAGATTGTTACCGTTAGTGTCCATGTGAAAGGCCAAATGGCCACCGGACACTTCTTTGTATATGTTCTTTCTTAAAACATATAGTGGCCTGGTCAGTCACAGACTGTAAGTTCGACCGCATTTGTAAGACCTAAGAAGTCTGTCTACGTGCTCCCTGTGTACTGCGTTTTTCTGCGTATTCTACAACATCTGTGAGGAGTACTGTGTGTGGCGTCGGGAGCTCGGTTTTCTACTCCGAACATATCGTCGTGGAGCTCTCGAGAAGGAGAGTGCAGTGTGGTGCACGCCATCGAAATACTTCACTATCTATCTATCTATCTATCTATCTATCTATCTATCTATCTATCTATCTATCTATCTATCTATCTATCTATCTATCTACCTATGTATCTATCTATTTTATATACTATTCTATCTATCTATCGGCCTATCCAGATCTCTCTCTCTCTCTCTCTCTCTCTCTCTCTATATATATATATATATATATATATATATATATATATATATATATATATATATATATATATATATATATATATATATATATATATATATATATATATATATATATATATATATATATATATATGTGTGTGTGTGTGTGTGTGTGTGTGTGTGTGTGTGTATATATTCATCTATCCCTCCATCCATCACTCCATCCATCTATCTATCTATCTATCTTATCTATCTATCTATCTATCTATCTATCTATCTATCTATCTATCTATCTATCTATCTATCTGTCTATCTATCTACCTATCTATCTATCTATCTATCTATCTATTGTTGGAAGAAGTCCATGGCAAGTCTAAGTGGTGGCTTGATGGACCAGAAGACATAGAAATTTGAAGTAAATGTCATTTCCTTGTAGAGTTCACTTGTGAACTTACTCTTGTAATTTTTGAGCTTTTCTACTTGATGTAAGAGTGAAAATATCTAAAGTGGTTAAGTCCACTTTTTGATTATGAAGGAGAAAACCACGAATTTGTGATTGAGTAAGTTGGAGAATCAATCACTAAGAGATTGGAGAATGATTTTTGGGTGAGATTGAAATTCAAATTTAGGCTCCAAACATCACTATTTATACATGGCTCTTAGTGGCAAGTTTGTACCTCCATTAGTAGGGCTTCATGGCATATCATAGTGTGGTCTCAAGGCACACATATGTACCAGTAAGTCCATTGTACTTTACAATAATTATAGATTTCTTTTCATGATCATTTGTTCTCATATCCTCATGCCTATGTGAGTGCAGTGTTCACTGCCACACTTCTCAGTTTGTTCAGTCAAATTTTAGAGATGGTTTCTCAAAGGTTGATCCATCATTTTCATTGATTTTTTTTGGTAACGTTAGCTCCCTATGTCTACTACATATTCCGAAAATTGCATTGCATTTGGATTTCACCACTGAGAGATATGTTCATTTGAAGATGCATACATCTCTTCATACTTTACTTCTCTGTTGGTAATCCATCATAATAGTGATTTTTTTGGAGCTTGTTCTAAGTGTGTAGATGCTCAATTGCCATGATTTAAAGCATGTTAGATTTAGAATATTGTGTACTATTAACCCTCAAATGTTCATTAGCATTGCTTCTTGGAATTATGAGATATTAATGTATCTTTTCTCATTATTCTAATGATTGCTACAGCCCGCAAAAGTTGGGATGATGCTATGACTTGCTAAACTCCTTTCTTTTCATGTAGTCCATAATTTTTGATGAAATCACTCATGATTGTTAGCTTACTAAGTTATTATAGTTCCTTAAAAGGAATTAAGCCAATTGTTGCTGTGCTCAAAGAATTTTTCAAAACACTGAACATGTGTATGAACTAAATTAACAAGTTTTTTACATTGGGATCAACTCCTACCTATCTCTTTTGATTCATCTTTTTGAGAGTGATCTTCCAAGGTACATAGGGTTTTTAAAACCACTTCATGTCCTTGGAGTTTATTAGGCTAGTGTAATGCAAAGTTTCTGTAGCACCACTTCATCTTCAAATACATCTCTTCATAGTGGTATTAGAGCAAGCTTGGGTAACATGACATATGGGTTTCCTTCATCAATTGACAAATTGGATAGAGGTAACTACTCAGCATGGTCATTCAGGATGGAAGCTTATCTTTAAGGCAAGAATTTATATGGTTATATAGTTGGAGATGAAGTTATACCAAGTTTCAGGAATAGAGGTCAACCAACACAAGAAGAGAAAGAAAGATTGAGCACATGGTGCTCCAAGGATGCACTTGCAATGTCTTATCTCCTCAAGTCTATCTCAGATATTTTTTTGCCTCACATTAGAAGTTGTAAAACATCTCAAGAAGTGTGGAATGCACTCGAAGCCTTCTTCACTTCAAGTACAAAGGCCAGGAAGCATCAACTATGACTAGACTTCACAACTCTCAAGAAATCTCCCAAACAAAATGTGACTGATTTTGTCACAAAGCTCAAGGACATAGTAGATCAGTTGGGAAGCATCGGAGAGGTAATAAAGGAAGATCAAATTGTGAGGCAAGTCATCAATGGCTTGAAGGCAGATGACAAGTGGGAAGCATTCAATACATGGATATGCATGAACCAGATTTCAATACACTCATAGGACAACTACTTACTCAAGAGGCCAAGCTTATGGAAAATGGAGAAAGCTCCAAAGGTAATCAATCTTTTGCCTTGTATACTGATAAAAGCAAGTCCAAAGAAAACAAAGGAAGGGGAAAGAAAGTGGATGATGAAGCAGATACACATCAAGCTAACTATGCAGGTAGAGGAAGACATGGTAGAGGTAGAGGTAGAGGAGGAAGGCAAGGCAAGGGGAGATCCCAAGACTCTAATTCATGATCTACTTGTGGACTAACTAATCGTACAACTAAAAATTACTTTAGGAGTTCCAGAAATCAAAGAGGTAGAGGCTACAATAGAGGAAGTTATGGCTACCCAAGATGAAGGTTCAACAATTACCATGGAAACCACAACAATTATAACCATTCAAACTGTCAAGCAAGCAATAGAGGAAGAAGGGACTTCAATAACTACACAAAAGACTCAAATCAAGAAGACTCTCTACTTCTCATGAATATGACAATGCCTCAAGGTAAATCTGATGAGCATGTTTTCTACATAGATTCAGGGTGTTCCAATCATGTGGCAGGACATGTGGCTCTTCTATTAGATTTAGAAGATCCAAGGAATAAGCATGAAGTGCAAACAAGTGATGATACAAGGCATTTGGTGGAAAAGATAGAAAATGTGAAAGCACCTGATGGAAACATCAACCTACTTAGCAAGGTATTCTATGTCGCTACTATCACAAGAATTTGATAAGTGTAGGACAAATTCTGGAGAAAGGCCTACAGGTTAGGTTCACAAAAGCATGAGCTTTTGTTCAAGATCCAAGTCAACGATTTAGGAGAATTGCAAAGATTGAAAAGATAGGTAGATTGTTCCCATTTGAATTACAAGACACTAGAAACATTGCTCTCTTTAATTCTGGTAGTCAGACACTCACAAAATTTGAAGTATGGCATAAAATGTTAGCACATATTGGTGAAAGATCATTAAAACAAATTTGCAAGGACCAAAGTGTACTTGGACTCCCTAACTTGTCAAAACAAATGATTTATAAGTGTAGTGCATGTCAATTTGGAAAGTCTTACACCATTCATGAAGAAAGGATATATGCATGGAGATCTCTTGGATTTGGTTCATGCAGATGTATGGGGACCTAGCAAGGATGCTTCAATATCTGGATCAAGGTATTAAATCTCCTTCATTGATGATTGTAGTAGATGGATCATATTATATTTTATGAAACACAAAGATGAAGTCTTTTCATGCTTCAAAAGATATTTGGCTCTTGTGGAGAATCAAACACAGAAAACATTAAAAATGGTAAGGTGAGATGGAGGGGGAGAGTACCTCTCCCATGAATATGAATCCTTTCTTCAAGAGAAGGGAATCAAAAGAGAGATTACTACAAGGTACCCTCCTAAGCAAAATGGAGTGGTAGAAAGAAGGAATATGATAATTGTTGAAGCTACAAGGTCTATGCTAAATGAGAAGCACTCACCAAATTTCTTATGGGCTGAGGCCATATCCATATCCACTTATTTAATTAACAGGTTACCTTCAAAATCGCATGATGGCATGACACCATATGAGGCTTGGAATGGAAGAAGACCAAGCTTAGATCATTGTAAGATTTTTGGATTTATTGCTTATGCTTATGTTCCTTCATAGGTTAGAGAGAAGATGGATCCCAAAGTAGAAAGGTGTGTATTCATTGGATATGACGACAATCGAAAGGGCTACAGATTATAAAACCCAACAACCAAAGGATTCTTGGTGAGTACAAATGTAGTATTTGATGAGAATAGTTCTTGGTATGAAGATTCATGTAGAAAGGTCAAATCACCTTATGATCTTGAAGAAGATTTTCCAAAACTTGTTAAGGATAATCCTCCTAAAGTTGAAGAGCAGGATACCTCAGAAGATGACGAAGCAACTCAGTATGAAAAACTCAAAATGTGGAAATTGTAAGGTAAAGCAAAAATGCAGGAACTTGGACAAGAGGCAAAATCATCACATCATGGCCTAAGGAGGTCCATGAGGGAGAAAAGGAAACCAATAGATTTGATATTTCTCGTCACTAAACGTTCAATCTATCTAGCACAAGACGTAAATCAAGAGGAAGCCTCAACATTTGAGGAAGTAAAGAAGAAATCAGAATAGAGCCATGCAAGATTGATGCTCTTGAGGAAAATAACACTTGGGAGTTAGTTACTCAGTCTCCATCAATGAAAGTGATAGGCTCAAGATGGATTTACAAATGGAAGAAGAACTCAGATGGCTCCATTAACAGGTTTAAGGCAGGGCTTGTGGCAAAAGGCTTTGCATAAACTCAAGGAATTGATTGAGGAGATCTTCTCTCTTGTGGCAAAGATGCCTACAATTAGAGTTCTTCTTAGTACTACCTCTTCCAAGAGTTGGAAGATACTTAAATTGGATGTAAAAATTGCATTTCTCAATGGACGGATAACAGAAGAGGTTTACATGGCACAACCACCTAGTTTTGAGAATCACATATATCCTAATCATGTTTGTAAACTTAATAAAGTTTTATATGGACTCAAACAAGCTCCAAGGGCTCGGAATCACAGGTTTGTCACATTCTTGCAAGATAAAGGATTTCAACCTAGCAAGGCAGATCCATCACTCTTCATAAAAAAGAGTAATTCTAAAGTCATCTATTTGTGTGTGTATGTGGATGATATTATACTAACAGAAAATGATGCAGATGGAATCAAGAAAGTCAAGAAGCAGATGAAAGAAGAGTTTAACATAAGTGACTTAGGGTCACTCACATACTTCCTAGGATTGGAAGTGGTTTACAAGGATCATGGTCTATATCTTACTCAAAGAAAGTACATTAAAGACTTGTTGACAAAGTTCAAAATGCAATATTGCACGATTGCAAGTACTCCAATGGAGGTTAATCACAAATTGAGCTCACATGAGGGTGAACTCATAGAAGTTGTGACAAGTTATCAAAGCCTTGTGGGTAGTTTGAACTATGCCACATTGACAGGGTAGATATATGTTATAATGTGAGTGTGCTAAGTCAATTGATGAACACACCCAAGAAACCTCACATGGAAGCTGCCAAGAGGATACTCAGATATCTCAAAGGAACCATGAATGAAGGGTTATACTACCGTTATGTATCTGATTTAAGTTTGAAATTGTTCTCTGATGAAGATTGGGCTAGCTCCAAGGAAAACAGAAGGAGCACCTTAGGATATCTTACCTTTGCAGGTTGAAAACTTGTCTCATGGTCATCTAAGAAGCAACCCATAGTTGAACTCTCTTCTACTGAAGCTAAATACAGAGGTCTTGCTATAGCTACTCAAGAAGCAATGTGGATGAAGACACTATTTACAGATCTTGGATTGGAGATTGGAACTCCAAGTATCTTTGGTGACAACATGAGCTCCATTCACTTTGCAGCCAATCCAATTTTCCATGCAAGGACTAAAAATATTGAAGTCCATTATCATTCTATAAGAGAGAAGATTGTGAGCAAGGAAATTCAGTTATCTTATGTTTCAACCCATCAACAATGTGCATATATCTTAACCAAGGCACTAGATGGAACCAAACTCAGCAAATTCAAAGGTATGATTGGTTTGTAGGTAATCTTGGACGATTCAAGACCTCAAGCACACTTGACTTGAGGAGAAGCTATTGGAACAACTCCATGGCAAGTCTAAGTGGTGGCGTGAATCATCAAAAGAATAGAAATTTAAAGGAAATGTCAATTCCTTGTAGAGTTCACTTGTGGAATCACTCTTGTAAATTTTGAGCTTCTACTTGATGTAAAAGTGAAAGTATCTAAAGTGGTTGAGTCCACTTGATGAGTAGGAAGGAGAAAACCATGAATTTGTGATTGAGTGAGTTGGAGAGTCAATCAGTAAAAGATTGGAAAATGATTTTAGGTGAGATTCAAATTCCAATTTAGGCTCCATAAATCACTATATATACATGGCTCTTAGTCGCGATTCTTGTACCTCCATTAGTAGGGCTTCATGCCATATTAGAGTGTGGTCTCAAGGCACACATATGCAACAATAAGTTCATTGTACTTTACAATCAATATACATTTATTTTCATGATCATTTTTGTACATATCTTCATGCCTATGTGAGTGTAATGTTCACTGCCAAACTTCTCAATTTGTTCAGTGAGATTGGAGAGTTGGTTTCTCTAAGCATGATCCATCATTTTCCGTGATTCAACTTGTCAAAGTTATCTCTCTAAATCCACTACATACCCCCAAAAGTTCATTACATTTGCGGTTCACAACTGAGAGATATGTTCATTTGATGTCGCATACATCTCTTCATACTTTACTTCTAACTTAGTACTCCATCAGAACCGTGATTTTCTAAAAGCTTGTTCACAGTGTCTAATTGATCAGTTTCCATGATCTAAAACATGTTAGATTCAGCATACTGTCTATTGTATGCCTACGAAGTTTCATTAGCATCACTTCTTTGAATCATGAGATATTAATGTATCTTTGCTCACTTCTCTGATGACTCCTATAGCCCGTGAAAGTCGGGATGATGCTATGACTTGCTAAACTCCTTTCTCTTCATGTAGTTCATCATTTTTTATGCAATCAATCATGATTGCTAGCTTACTAAGTTAATTAGAGTTCCCCAAAAGGAATTAAGCCAACTGCTACTGTGCTCAGAGAATTGTTCAAAACACTCAACATTTCTATGAACTAAAATAGCAAGTTTTTTACATTGGGATCAACTCCTACCTATCTGTTTTGATTCATCTTTTTGAGAGT
This sequence comes from Ceratopteris richardii, assembly GCA_020310875.1. Taxonomy (NCBI): domain Eukaryota; kingdom Viridiplantae; phylum Streptophyta; class Polypodiopsida; order Polypodiales; family Pteridaceae; genus Ceratopteris; species Ceratopteris richardii. The sequence goes on from MU260651.1 coordinate 58,172, forward strand.
GATATTCCAAGGTACATAGGGGGTCTCATACATCCATTGGGATGGTAAAAGGGTCCAAGTCATGCCTTGGAGTTTATTTGGCTAGTGTAGTGCAAAATTTCTGCAGCGTCACTTCATCTTCAAATACACATCTTCACATCTATCTATCTATCTATCTATCTATCTATCGATATTTTTATCTATCAATCAATCAGTCTATCTATCTACCTATCTATCTATCTATCTATCTATCTATCTATCTATCTATCTATCTATCTATCTATCTATCTATCTATCTATCCATCTATCCATCTATCTATCTATCTATCTATCTATCCATCCATCCATCCATCCATCCATCCATCTATCTATCTATCTATCTATCGATTTATCTATCTATCTATCTACCTATGTATGTATGTATGTATGTATGTATGTATGTATCTATCTATCTATCTATCTATCTATCTATCTATCTATCTATCTATCTATCTATCTATCTATCTATCTATCTATCTATCTATCTATCTATCTATCTATCTATCTATCTATCTATCTATCTATCTATCTATCTATCTATCTATCTATCTATCTATCTATCTATCTATCTATCTATCTATCTATCTATCTATCTATCTATCTATCTATCTATCTATCTATCTATCTATCTATCTATCTATCTATCTATCTATCTATCTATCTATTGAATATGGGAAAAAATCAGAGAAGATGATGGGGAGGAAATGGTGGTGATAGTGAAGATGAAGGTGAAGAAAAACTCAAAAACTGAACTGAAAATGGTGATTTTTTTACCTTCCAACATCGCTACTCTATGTCTTGCTGTCACACGCTCGTCCTCCAAGCTCTCTCTGTAACAACGGTGCCAAATTTGCTGTCACTCTAGCACAATGGAAAGTACCAACATGAGGAGCTTCACCTCATAAATGTCAATGCACGGAGACGTGAGGACTAGTATGAAGACTATGAGCAAGTGATGGCACAAGTGCGTGATTGACAGCACACAAGCATGCACGCACATACACACACACGCGCGTACAAGGTAAGAGCAAATAGTGGAACAATGGAAAGCTTCGATTACAAAAGAAATCTCTTACAAAAGCTCAAATCTACAACAAGCTAACCCCAAAAATGAGCTCTCCAGCTCTTTTTATAGTTTTTTGACTGGTTTTGGCCGTGTCCATACCTACTGTTTGGCCTAATTAAAAAATAGGTTCCAGGGCTTATTTGGGGGCTCAAAAGGAGTCTAAAAATTATGAAAATTGGTAGGATGATAGTTCTAATACTCCTCAAGCTGGGGGACTCCTCGGCTTGAACAAAATGGAGTTATAAAAATGGAAAATGGTATTTACAATGGTTTTCAGTGATAAAAATCACTATTTTTATAGGGATTTCTTCTGAAAATTTGACATGTGCTTCTTGGAGCTCCCTACATGCTCCTTCTTCTTGTGTGTCCACTTCCTAGATGTGCTTCTATGCTTGTGCTTGACCTTGACTGTCAACACTAATCATATAGTTCAAACACTTGATAACACAAAGCACAATGTGAAGTCCATTGGATCAGTAAAGGCCAAGGATGGAAGCACTCTTCTGAGTAAGGTTTTGTATGTTCTTACAATCCCAAAGAATCTGATAAGTGTAGGGCAAATTGTAGAGAAAGGTTATGAAGTAAGGTTCACTAATGATGGAGTTTTTGTGGAAGACCCTAGCAATGGGTATAAACAAATTGTTTCAGGAAGAAAGATAGAAGGGTATTCACATTGAAGATTCAAGGCAATCTTGGTCATGCTTTGTTGACTTATGGAGGACACAAGATCTTTGAGTTAGATCTTTGGCATAAAAGGATTGGACATTTCAATGAAAGAGGTATTAAGGATATGATCAATAAGGGTTCAGTGCTTGGATTACCTAATATTGCAAGTCAACACATGACATACAGATGCGAAGCATGTCAATTAGGTAAGGCTCATAACAAATCATATAACAAGCATGGTTTCATGTATTCAGAGAAGCTTGAATTGGTGCATACAGATGTGTGGGGACCATCAAAGGATTTTAGCATTAATGGTTCAAGATATTATGTGATTTATGTTGATGATGCTACCAGGTGGATCACCAAAAAAGGAAGTTACTTGCAGGTACTCTACTCAACCAAATGGTGTAGCAGAAAGGAGGAATAGAACTCTTGTTCAGTTTGCAAGGTCAATGATGAAGGAGAAAAATTTCCCTAATTATTTGTGGGCTAAGGCTATAAATACAGCCACATACTTGGTTAATAGGCTACCATGTAAAGCTTTGCAGGGTGTGACACCTTATGAGGCATGATGGGGTAAGAGACCTACCTTAGATCATTGCAAAGTGTTTGGGTGTTTGGCTTATGCATATGTGCCATCTCAGTTGAGGCATAAATTGGAACCTAAAGCTAAAAAGTATGTGTTCATTGGTTATATGATAAGGAGATGGGTTATAGGTTGGCCTCCTTCTCAAGCTTTGCTCTCAAGCTTTCACTTTTTGAATCTTCAATTGTTGAATTCTTTATGACTGCAGCAATCAGGGTCCTCCTTTCTTCAATTTTGATACTTCCTGCTCTGATACCACTGATGGAGAGTATTAATCTCGAAAGAACAAGCTACTCTTGAAGTAAGAGCACCTCTATATCAAGAGTAACTCAAAAATTTTACCAATTTAGAGGATCAATGATCAATTATCAACATTTTGGATAAACTGTGAAGAAGATGACTACACAGAAAGTCTGTTGCGCATAACTCACTCATTGACTTATCAAATGTATAAAGTTTTTGATAATACTTTGCACACGGTGTCACTATAGTTTTTGCACCTCCTCCAAGTTAAATTACTCCAAAAGATCCAGTAGATCTTGAGAAATGATCCTAACAAGTTACCTATGTCTAAAATTGTAGCTCTTTACAGTCGATTTTGACACCTATAACTTCTTAAGCTTGGTTCTCTCAAAATAGAATGCATTTAATCAAATGCTTTTATTCATAAGTAGCTTACCTTCCAACTTAAAGAATGAGTGCTTTCTTGCTCAAAACTTTACACTGTGGAAGGAGAACTGACCAAAACATTAGCATCAAATTTTGCACCTCCTGCAACTTCTCTTCTTTCATTTACACATTTAAATGTTCCTACACTCAATTCTCTCAGCCTGATCACAATTAGAAGCTGAAAATTTTTGTAGATGTCAATCAACTATAGATTTAGACTTGTGCAAAAGCATTTCACTAAAGATTCAACAGAGAAGAAGAACTCTCAGAAATATCAGGCGCAACTTTTCTTCATTTCTGAAAAACTTTACACCTGAGTGATGAGAGAGATCTTACTCATTCCTAAAGTGTCTAATGACTCATACAACTTCTAATTTCTCTATTCACATGCTCTCTCATATTTTCCCCAACATTTTTACTTGTATATGTAGGCAAATATGTAGAATCTCATAACCATACAAAAGTTTAAGTGAACTATCTCTGAATTAATGTACATATGTATACATATCTTCATCCTTTGAACATATGCTTCATATCTTGATCTTTTCTTCAGTCCTTGACTTCAAACCCTCATCAAAACTTCAATTGTTTATTGCCCTGCACCAACAAACTTGCAGGTACTCCCCTCAACAAAATGGCATTGCAGAAAGAAGAAATAGAACTCTTGTAGAGTATGCAAGATCAATGATGGAAGAAAAGAATTGTCCAAACTACTTATGGACAGAAGCTATTAACACTGCAACATACCTTGTGAATAGGTTACCCTACAAAGCTTTGGATGGTAGAACACCTTATGAAGCATGGTGGGGTAAGAAACCTACTCTTGATCATTGTATGGTATTTGGATGTTTGGCATACGCTTATGTTCCTTCACAATTAAGACATAAGCTAGAGCCCAAAGGAGAGAAGTATGTGTTTATTGGGTATGATGATAGACAGATAGGTTACATATTGTGGAGTCCATCTACAAAGCAATTTCTTGTTACAAAAGATGTTACATTTGATGAGCAAAGCACATGGTATATAGGGTCAACAAATGATTATGCAGATGTTGAAGAAGTTCAAAGGAAAGGGAAGAGTAAAGTAAAGGTGTATGAAGAAGATATTGATGATGTTGATTGTAAAAATAAATTGCAGGGCAATGATGAAGATAGGCTAAGATTTGATCCAGAATCAAATGTTGCTGAGACTTCAAGAAGTGCAGAGGTTAGAAGATCTTTGAGAGAAAGGAAAGAACATATCAAGTATAGCTATGATACATCTTTCTTAACAGTAAAAGATTATTCTTATATTGTGAAGACAAAAGAAGATCCAATCACATATGAAGAAGCTAAAGGTAAACATAATTGGGAGATGGCAATGCAAGAAGAGTATGATGCTCTACTTGAGAATGAGACATGGGAATTGTTGCCAAGACCAAAGAACCAGAAGGTAATTGGATGTAAGTGGGTGTATAAAACAAAGAGGTTTGCAAATGGTGAGGTGTCTAGATACAAAGCTAGACTTGTGGTTAAAGGTTATGCCCAAACTTATGGGGTCTGATGAAACCTTTAGTCCAATTGCTAAGATGTCTACAATTAGATCTCTAATTGCTATTGCTGCTTGTAAAGGATGGAAGTTGTCACAATTAGATGTGAAGAATGCATTTCTGAATGGATATATTGGAAATGAAGTGTACATGGAGCAACCAAAGGCTTTCATGGATTTAATTGGATCAGATTATGTACGTAAGCTCAAGAGAGCTTTGTATGGTTTGAATCAGGCTCTAAGAGGAATTACAAGCTTGTTAAGTTCTTGAATGAATGTGGATATTGAGCTTCAAAAGCAGATAGTAGCTTGCTAGTGAAGGCAAGTGAAGATGGGTATATATACATGTGTATTTATGTTGATGATATTATTGTCAAAGGTACAGATGTTCAAGGAATCAAGGAGCTCAAGAAACAAATAGAGAAGGAGTTTAAGATAAGTGATTTGGAAAACTTGTCTTATTTCTTAGGAATTCAGATTGTGTATACTCAACATGGAGTATATGTTACACAAGAGAGATACTTGAAGAATCTTTTGGTCAAGTTCAACATGGAAGATTGCAAGCCTTGAACCACACCATTGGAGGTAAATCATAAGTTGAGTAGATATGGAGGTGAATCATTTAATGACATGAAGAAATATCAGAGTTTGGTAGGTAGTTTGATCTATGCTACCTTGACAAGACCAGACCTATCATATGCAGTTGGTGTTTCATCACAATGTATGCATTGTGCAAAGAAAACTCATTAGAGTGCGGCTCAAAGGGTACTCAAATATATGAAGGGAACTCTGAGTGAAGGTTTGTATTATCGTTTTACTTCTGACACAAGAATCAAAGTGTTTAGTGATGCAGATTGGGTAGGTAATTCAGATGATAGAAGGTTTACTCATGGTTATCTCTATTATATTGGAGATAAGTTAGTTTCTTGGTGCTCAAAGAAGAAACATACAGTTTCTTTGTCATCCACAGAAGTTGAGTATAAAGGAATGGTAGAGGTTGCAAAAGAAGTGACATGGTTAAAGACCTTATTGAAGAGTTTTGGAACTGATCAAAGTACTCCAATTATTTTTGGAGAGAACATGAGTTCATTATATTTGGCAGGTAATCCTGTTTTTCATGCCAGGACTAAACACATAGAGATTCAATATCATTTCTTGAGAGAAAAGGTACTTGATAAAGAGATTGAAGTTGTGTATAGATCAACAAAAGAGCAAGTTGCAGATATGTTGACAAAAAGCTTAGATGGACCTAAGCTACAGAAGTTCAAAGAGATGGTAGGAATAATAAAGAATGGAATAATCACAATTAGTGATTGAGGAGGAGCCATTGGAACAAAGCAATCCCAAATTGATGATTATGAAGAATTTTAAGCAAGCCAAGAATTAGAATAAAGCCAAAGAAGTCATTTGAGAAAGTGAAGATATCTCAGAAAGATAGCTTGTACACATGTACATTATAGATGAAAATTCCTGTATTATGAGTTTAGATGATCATTAGAATGATAAGTAATAATGTAATAGATGTGGGATCAGTCTAGAATCATATGTATATAAGTCAATAATGTAAATAAATAAGTGAGAGAGTCATTAGAAGCCAAGTGTCAATGAGATAGATGTGTAGAGAGTCATCTTCAAGAGTTAGCATCAAGTCTTTCTCTGATTTCTCTTAACCTGATCATGTGGATCAAGAAATCTTTTGTACACATCTAATCTAGAATCTAATCAAGCTATGTTCTTAGTTTTATGGTCTAATTCCTTTTAGGTTGTATGTATGATCAATAGGAACATGTATATGTCAAGTCTACAGGTAGACCTCTCAGAGTCGTGCACTTTTTTGTGTCAATGTTTTGCTTGGATCTCAGTGCATAGTGGAAAGGTTTTGATAAATGAGCATTCAAAATCGAGGTTAAAAGGTAAGGAAGATATGGCTAAAATTATTTAGCAAAACAGCACTTGTGCTATGAGAAATCAACCTTAGAAGTTGACTATGTCAAAGTCGCTTGTTCAGGAAGACAGTTTCTAACGTACCTTTGATCTCAATGATCAAATCAGAGCTTTAATGATTCTTTTGAAGGCCTTATGGTTGATATGATTGCGGAAAGGTAGTGTGGAGGTATGTATATCATTATATTGAAGAAATTTGAAGATATGTGCACGCAACGAAGTCAATCTTTGAAGCAAACTTCTTGAAGAAGAAAAATTTTCACTTAGAGAAGTGATAGTAAATGATTTGATAAATTAAGGTAACATTTGTGTAAAGTTTGGTCTATAACTGATGTAGAGGTGCTCTTAAATCA
>MU260651.1:72500-75000 GCA_020310875.1 Ceratopteris richardii
TCATGTTGAGTATACACAATCTGCATTCCTAAGAAATAAGATAAGTTTCCCAAATCACTTATCTTAAACTCCTTCTCTATTTGTTTCTTAAGCTCATTGATTCCTGGAATTCTTCACCTCCATATCTGCTCAACTTATGATTTACCTCCAATGGTGTAGTTGAAGACTTGCAATCCTCCATGTTGAACTTGACAAGAAGATTCTTCAAGTATCTCTCTTGTGTAACATATACTTCATGTTGAGTATACACAATCTGCATTCCTAAGAAATAAGATAAGTTTCCCAAATCACTTATCTTAAACTCCTTCTCTATTTGTTTCTTAAGCTCATTGATTCCTGGAATCTGTACCTGTAATAATAATATCATCAACATAAATACACATGTATATGTATCCATTTTCACTTGCCTTCACTAGCAAGCTACTATCTGCCTTTGATGCTTGAAATCCACATTCATTCAAGAACTTAACAAGCTTGTATTTCCATGCTCTTTGAGTCTACTTCAACCCATACAAAGCTCTCTTGAGCTTACAAACATAATTTGATCCAATTGAATCCATGAAGCCTTCTAGTTGCTCCATGTACACTTCATCTGCAATGTATCCATTCAGGAATGCATTTTTCACATCTAATTGTGATAACTTCCATCCTTTACAAGCAGCAATAGCAATCAATGAACTAATTGTAGACATCTTAGCAACATGACTAAAGGTTTCATCATAATCTATCCCATAAGTTTGGGCATAACCTTTGACCACAATTCTAGCCTTGTATCTAGACACTTTACCATCTACAAACCTTTTTGTTTTATACACCCACTTACATCCAATGAATTTTTTATTCTTTGGTCTTGGCACCAATTCCCATGTTTCATTTTCAAGTAGAGCATCGTACTCTTCTTGCATTTCCTTCTCCCAATTCTGTTTACCTTTAGCTTCTTCATATGTGATTGGATCCTCTTCTGTCTTCACAATGTAAGCATAATCTTTTGTTCTTAGGAAAGATGTATCATAGCTATACCTGATAGGCTCTTTCCTTTCTCTCAAGGATCTTCTGACCTCTGCACTTCTTGAAGTCTCAGCCACATTTGATTCTGGATCAAATCTTGGCCCATCTTCAACATTATCCTACAATTTACTTTTATAATCATCATCATCAATATCTTCTTCATACACACTGACTTTTGTCTTGCCTTTCCTTTGTATTTCTTTGACATCTGCATAATCATTTGTTGACCCTGTATACCATGTGCTTTGATCATCAAATGTAACATCTTTGGTAACAAGAAATTGCTTTGTGGATGGACTCCAAAATCTGTAACCCATCTGTCTATCATCATACCCAATAAACACATACTTCTCTGCTTTGGGTTCTAGCTTATGTCTCAATTGTGAAGGAACATAAGCATATGCTAAACATCCAAATACCTTACAATGATCAAGAGTAGGTTTCTTACCGCACCATACATCATAAGGAGTTCTTCCATCCAAAGCTTTACAAGGTAACCTATTCACAAGGTATGTTGAAGTGTTGATAGCTTCTGCCCATAGGTAGTTTGGACAATTCTTTTCCTTCATCATTGCTCTTGCAAACTCTACAAGAGTTCTATTTCTTCTTTCTACAACTCCATTTTGTTGTGGAGAGCACCTGCAAGTTACTTCTCTCTTTATACCTGCATTCCACAAATAATCATCAAACTCTTTAGAGAAATACTCTCCCCCTCCATCTGATCTCAACCTCTTGAGCTTTTGTCCTGTAATCCTTTCTACATAAGCATGATAATGCTTGAATGTCTTGAACACTTCTGATTTGTCCTTGATTACATATAAAGTAATCCATCTGGTTGCATCATCAACAAACAACACATAATATCTGGATCCATTTATGCTATAGTCCCTTGAATGACCCCACACATCTGTATGAACTAACTCAAGCATGTTTGAATACTTGTACCCTGATTTGTTGTATGAATTTTTGTGTGCTTTACCTAACTGACAAGCTTCACACTTGTACACCATATGTTGCCCTTCAATATTTGGCAAACCAAGCACCACATCATTCTTTGACATTTCCTTTATGGCTCTCTCATTGAAATGACCTAGCCTTTAATGCCATAGGTCTAATTCAGACATCTTTTGACTTCCATAAGTAAATAAAGCATGTCCCACATTACCTTGAACTTTGAGAGTAAACAACCTTCCTTCCTTTTTACCTGCAATGTTATTTCTATATACCTGATTTGGATCTTGCACATAAACACCATCATTTGTGAATCTGACTTCATATCCCTTCTCCACAATTTGCCCTACACTTATCAAGTTTTTAGGGATAGTGGGAACATAAAGTACCTTGCTCAAGAGTGTACTTCCATTCTTTGTCTTTAGTGATCCAATGCTCTCCACTTTATGCTTGGTGTTGTCTCCTGTTTGAACTGTATGTCCATTCACCTTTGCTTCCATATCAGTCATCAATGATATATTGCCACTCAGATGATTGCTAC
>MU260651.1:80000-97500 GCA_020310875.1 Ceratopteris richardii
GTAATCAATCTTTAGCTTTATACACGGATAAAAGCAAGTCTAAAGATAACAAAGGAAAGGCAAAGAAAGTGGAGGATGAAGCAAGTACATATCAAGCTAACTATGCAGGTAGAGGAAGACATGGCAGAGGTAGAGGAAGAGGAGGTAGACAAGGCAGGGGGAGATCCCAAGACTCCAACTCATGTTCTATTTGTGGATTAACTAATCATACAACTGAAAATTGCTTTAGGAATTCCAGGAATCAAAGAGGCAGAGGATACAATAGAGGAAGTTATGGATACTCAAGAGGAAGGTTCAACAACTACCATGGCAACTACAACAACTACAATCATTCAAACTATCAAGGAGGCTACAAAGGAAGGAGAGACTACAATAACTACACAGAAGACTCAAACAAAGAGGATTCATTATTGATCATGAACATGGCTATGCCACAAGGTAAGTCTGATGAGCATGTTTTCTACATAGATTCAGGTTCTTCAAATCATGTGGTAGGAAATGTGGCACTCCTATCAGATTTAGAAGATCCAAGGAATAAGCATGAGGTACAAACAGGAGATGATACAAAACATCCTGTGGAGAAAATAGGCAATGTCAAAGCACCTGATGGAAACATCAACCTACTCAGTAAGGTACTCTATGTCCCTACCATTACAAAGAATTTGATAAGTTTTGGGCAAATAGTAGAGAAAGGGTTACAAGTCAGGTTCACAAAGGCAGGAGCATTTGTTGAAGATCCAAGTCAAGGATTCAGAAAAATTGCAAAAGGTGAAAAGATAGGTAGATTGTTCACATTTGAACTACAGGACACTAGAAACATTGCTCTCTTTAATTATGGTAGTCAGACACTCACAGAATTGGAAGTATGGCACAAAAGGTTAGCACATATTGGTGAAAGGTCATTAAAGCAAATCTGCAGGGACCAAAGTGTACTTGGACTTCCTAATTTGTCAAAACAACATATGATTTATAAGTGTAGTGCATGTCAATTTGGAAAGTCTCACAGGTTACCATTTATGAAGAAAGGTTATATGCATGGAGATCTCTTGGAGTTGGTTCATACAGATGTATGGGGACCTAGCAAGGAAGCTTCAATATCTGGATCAAGGTATTATGTTTCCTTTATTGATGATTGCAGCAGATGGACTATCCTATTCTTTATGAAACACAAAGATGAAGTTTTTTCATGTTTCAAAAGATATTTGCCTCTTGTGGAGAATCAAACAGGTAAATCACTAAAAAGGCTAAGGTCAGATGGAGGGGGAGAATACTTCTCCCATGAGTTTGATTCTTTTCTTCAAGAAAGAGGAATCAAAAGAGAGGTAACTACAAGGTACACTCTTGAGCAAAATGGAGTGGTAGAAAGGAGGAATAGGACAATTGTTGAAGCTGCAAGGTCTATGTTAAATGAAAATCATTTACCTAATTACTTATGGGCTGAGGCTGTATCTACAGCCACTTACTTGATTAATAGGTTGCCTTCAAAATCCCTTGATGGGATGACTCCATATGAGGCTTGGAATGGAAGAAGACCAAGCTTAGATCATTGTAAATTTTTGGATGTATTGCTTTTGCTCATGTTCCTTCACAGGTTAGAGGCAAGATGGATCCAAAGGCAGAAAGGTGTGTATTTATTGGATATGACAACAATCAAAAGGGCTACAAGTTGTACAACCCTACCAACAAAGGATTCTTGGTAAGTAGAGATGTAGTTTTTGATGAGAACAATTCATGGTATGAAGATTCATGCAGGAAGATCAATTTACCATATGATCTTGAAGAAGATTTTCCAAAGCTTGGTAGAGAACAATCAAAGATTGAAGAACAAGACACCTCGGAGGATGATGAAGAATCTCACATGGAAAAGATCAAAGCATGGAAGTCTAAAGGTAAAGCAAAATTGCAGGAACTTGGACATGAGGCAGAATCATCACATCATGGCCTAAGAAGATCTATGAGGGAAAAGAAAAAACCAGAAAGGTATGGGTTTGACACCTCATTAGTAACTAAACACTCTATCTACATAGCAGAGGATATAAACTAAGAAGAGCCATCATCATTTGAAGAGGCCAAAGCAAAATCAGAATGGAAGCATGCAATGAAGGAAGAGATTGAAGCACTTGAGGAAATAAACTCAAGAAGAATTATGATGGTTCAATTAACAGGTATAAGGCAAGGCTTGTAGCAAAAGGCTTTGCACAGACTCAAGGAATTGATTATGAGGAGACCTTCTCTCCTGTGGCAAAGATGCCTACTATTAGGGTTTTGCTTAGTATTGCCTCTTCCAAGAATTGGAAGATACTTCAACTAGATGTAAAGAATGCATTCTTGAATGGTTGGATAACAGAAGAGGTATATATGGCACAACCACCTGGTTTTGAGAACCAAGTTTATCCTGATTATGTGTGTAAACTTAACAAAGCATTGTATGGTCTCAAGCAAGCTCCAAGAGCTTGGAATTTCAGGCTTGTTTCATTCTTGCAGAACAAAGGCTTTCAACCAAGCAAGGCAGATCCTTCACTCTTTATTAAAAAGAGTAACTCTGAGGTCATCTACCTATGTGTATATGTAGATGATATTATATTGACAGGAAATGATGCAGATGGTATGAAGAAGATCAAAGATCAGATGAGAGAAGAGTTCAAGATAAGTGATTTGGATTCACTTACCTACTTCCTAGGTTTGGAAGTTGTCTACAAAGATCATGGTTTGTTTCTCACTCAAAGGAAGTACATTAAGGACATGTTGGCAAAATTCAAGATGCAAGATTGTAAGATTGCAGGTACTCCAATGGAGGTCAATCACAAATTGAGCTCACATGAAGGTGAACTCATAGAGGACATCACATCATATCAAAGTCTAGTGGGTAGTCTCAACTATGCCACATTGACAAGAGTAGATATATGTTACAGTGTGAGTGTGCTAAGTCAATTTATGCACACACCAAGGAAACCACATATGGATGCTGCCAAAAGGATTCTCAAGTATCTCAAAGGAACCATAAATGAAGGACTTTATTATCCTTATGTATCTGATTTAGGTTTGAAGCTATTTTCTGATGCAGATTGGGCTGGCTCCAAGGAAGATAGAAGGAGCACTTCAGGTTATCTTACCTTTGCAGGTTCAAAGCTTATTTCATGGTCATCCAAGAAGCAACCCACAGTTGCTCTCTCTTGTACTGAAGCTGAATATAGAGGTCTTGCCATAGCTACACAAGAAGCTATGTGGATGAAGACATTATTCAAAGATCTTGGATTGGAGTTTGGAACTCCAACTATTTTTGGTGACAATATGAGTTCTATTCATTTGGCTGCTAATCCTATTTTTCATGCAAGGACTAAACATATTGAAGTTCATTATCACTATGTACGAGAGAAGGTTCTAAGCAAAGAGATTCAAATATCATATGTGTCCACTCATCAACAATGTGCATATATTCTAACCAAAGCATTGGATGGTACAAAGCTTTGCAAATTCAAGGCTATGATTGGTTTGCAGGTAATCTTGAAAATTTGAAGACCTCAAGCATACTTGGCTTGAGGGGGAGCTGTTGGAGCAAGTCTATGACAAGCCTAAGTATTGGCTTGAGTCCCACAAATTCATAGAAAAAGCCTTAAAATGAAGACTATGTAAAGTTCACTTGTGAACTACCTCTTGTAACTTTTGAAGAGTTTACTTAATGTAAAAGTAAGAGAATCTTAAGTGGTTGAGTCCACTTGATCAAGAATGGAAAGAGGAGCCACAAATTCGTGATTTGTGGTAGGTAGAGAATCAAATCAATCATTGATTGATTGGAGAGTGATTAAGGGAAGTTAGCCTCCCAAACTCAACTATAAATAGATGGCAGTTTTAGTCGTGGTTAGAGAGACCTATGTGAAGACCTCCAAGAGCTGAGCTTTATGCCATATCAAGGTGTGATTACAAGGCACACATATGTCTCAGTAAGTCATTGTATTGTACAAGCAATATACTTTCATTTTCATGATTATTTGAGTTCATATGTCCATGTTCTTGTGAAGTGTACTACTCACTGCCATTACTCTCAGTTTTCTCAGTCAGCTTGCAGAGATGTTTTCTCTGAGCTTGGTGCATCATTTTCAGTGATTTCACTTGGTAAAGTTAGCTCTATAAATCTACTATATGCTCACAAATTTTCATGTCATTTGGATGTTGCAATCTTCAGTTATGTTTATTTGAAGTCAACAGGGTCTGTTCATCTTCACTTCTCTATCAGGTACCCGACTTTTTCACTCATCTTGTCAGAGGTGTTTCTCAGTGGGTACTTATCCAAATTCAGTTATTTAAAGCTTGTTGGATTCAGCTTCTGTCTAGTATAACCATAGAAATTTTCATAATCATTGGATTCCTACATTTTGAGTTATGTTGATTTTTCTGCTCATTGGTCTCAAACTGTAGCAGCCCGTGAAAATCAGGATGATGTCATCACTTGTTAAAACTCATTCTCAGTGTGTGGTTTATTATCTTTGATGAGATTACTCTTGAAAGTTAGCTCTTTAAGTTACCTAGACTTTCCCAAGAGGAATTAAGCTAATTGCTGTTGTGCTCAGAGAATTATGTGAAACATTGGACAGGTGTATGAACCAAGAATAGCAAGTTTTCACCTCTGAGCTAACTCCAACTTATCTGTTTTGATCTATCTTTTTGAGAGTGATCTTCCAAGGTACATAGGGTGTCTAATACATCCATTGGCAAGCTAAAAGGGCCCACCATATACTCCTGGAGTTCATTTGGCTGGTGTAGATCAAGGATTTTGCAACACCTCTTCATCTTCAAGCACATACCTATCCATCTCTTCACATTTATCTATCCATCTATCTATATATCTATGGACCTATCTATCTATCTATCTGTCTATCTATCTATCTATCTATCTATCTATCTATCTATCTATCTATCTATCTATCTATCTATCTATCTATCTATCTATCTATCTATCTATCTATCTATCTATCTATCTATCTATCTATCTATCTATCTATCTATCTGTCTATCTATCTGTCTATCTATCTGTCTATCTATCTGTCTATCTATCTATCTATCTGTCTATCTATCTGTCTATCTATCTGTCTATCTATCTATCTATCTATCTATCTGTCTATCTATCTGTCTATCTATCTGTCTATCTATCTGTCTATCTATCTATCTATCTATCTATCTATCTATCTATCTATCTATCTATCTATCTATCTATCTATCTATCTATCTATCTATCTATCTATCTATCTATCTATCTATCCATCTATCTATCCATCTATCTATCCATCTATCTATCCATCTATCTATCCATCTATCTATCCATCTATCTATCCATCTATCTATCCATCTATCTATCCATCTATCTATCTATCTATCTATCTATCTATCTATCTATCTATCTATCTATCTATCTATCTATCTATCTATCTATCTATCTATCTATCTATCTATCTATCTATCTATCTATCTATCTATCTATCTATCTATCTATCTATCCATCTATCTATCTATCTATCTATCTATCTATCTATCTATCTATCTATCTATCTATCTATCTATATATCTATCCATCTATCTATCTATCTATCTATCTATCTATCTATCTATCTATCTATCTATCTATCTATCTATCTATCTATCTATCTATCTATCTATCTATCTATCTATCTATCTATCTATCTATCTATCTATCTATCTATCTATCTTATCGATCTATCTGTCTGTCTATCTGTCTATCTATCTATCTATCTATCTATCTATCTATCTATCTATCTATCTATCTATCTATCTATCTATCTATCTATCCATCTATCTATCTATCTATCTATCTATCTATCTATCTATCTATCTATCTATCTATCTATCTATCTATCAATCTATCTATCTGACTATCTATCTATCTATCTATCTATCTATCTATCTATCTATCTATCTATCTATCTATCTATGTATCTATCTATCTATCTATCTATCTATCTATCTATCTATCTATCTATCTAGCTATGTATTTATGTATCTATGTATCTATCTATCTATCTATCTATCTATCTATCTATCTATCTATCTATAGATCTTAATTCCTCTGTGAAGGGTTCTCCATGATTACAAAATATCCTAGGAACCTTGGCCAATTGATCCATGTTGAGTTTAAATCTGTGGGAAGGGAAGATCATTTCACCTATCCACAAAATATATAGAAGACATTTAATATGTGCAAAGAAAAGACATATTGAATTACATCAAATGATTCAATTGATACATAAATATGACTCAACACACTTCCAGTCAAACACAAGATAGTATAAGAAAGAATACACTTCATATTTTGACATAATATTATACTTTTCATTACACTTCAAGGTAAAAGTTTGACAGAGAATAATAATACATGTCAATTATTCAAGAAATAATTGTGTGGGAAATTAAATCATCTTAGATCAATTATATGTTTAAGTTTTAAAAATGTTATTTATTATTTAGGTTTAATTTAATATATATAGTGTTGTTTGTCCTTCAATTTTTTCTATTTTATTTTACGTAAACCTGATCGAATATTATTTTGCATATGTGATTCTTGACTTTGTTTGGTTTTACTTATCCATTGATTCAAAGTTTTAATTTTTCTTTAATGTACTTAAAAAATATTTTATTTAATTTTTTATTTAATTTAAGTGTAATTGATTTTTTAAACGGAAGGAAGTTCAATCAATCATTCAATCTTCTTGATGGCTTGAATTGATGGGAAGTACAACAATGAAAGGCATAGCACCCATGGTACCTCTGAAATCCAAAATAAGGAGAGGTTGAATGCCCAGCACCTATGACGTATGATAGAGAATGAAGACTTAATGAGAATATGAATGGTATGGATGGCGCTACATACCCACAGCTTCTCGACACGGATTCCGTGTCACCAAATCAAGTGGATTAGGAACGTTCTAAAAGTTCAGCCCATGGGGGTTCGAACCCACACCCCTAGCCAAGAGAAGCAAATGCTGAAATCGGACGAGCTAGCACCCCTTGAAAACGTTAGTAATTTAAATTTTATATATGTATAGGTACACAGACATAAGAAGTCTCTCTTACGCACGTACTTTCGTGGCATTTCTCAGATAAAACAAAGCTTTATAAAAAGAAATTCACCTACAAAACAAGAAAAGATTATAATATCAAATGCAAGGTTTGATAATGTGACCTCGTTAGAATAGAAATATTCTATCCACCGTATGAATAATAGAGGTCAAATTGTATTTGAGTGAAACTTTGTGTTGCGAAAGAGTAACAGACAAGAGTGCGTCAGCAAATTGAATTATAAAGTGCTCTATCAATTCTTCCTCAGATGCATTATTCCTTGTGTATATTTATTTTTTTGTCAAACTATGCTTGGGAGACTTGTATCGAATGTAAATTGTGTACATGAGAAGCTTTGGTATCTTTGCTACAAAGCAACTCATATATTCTTGATCTGAGTTGTTCAGGTCATGTGCTTCCTTGGGTAGGTTCTCCTATGGTCTGAGATGCCTATTTCACATTCTTTGAAGCTATATAACTTTTCTCTTGTGGATAGATTAAAATAAAAACATATCTTGAACGCTGTAGTTGGATCGTAATACTCTTAGCTGGCAGCTTTGTAACACATTCGGGTGCGTGATGACAACAAATTGGTGAGGTTTTCGATGTAGATGAATTAGAAGAGTGTTTCTTTTGTTTTTTAAGGAGTTCGATATGATGACCTACTCTTCCCTGAGGCCAGAAATTCGAAAGCCCAAACGAACACGCATGTATATACATCAAGGTTCATAGTCGAGCCAATCCACGAGAGTTGAACCGCTAGCACTACAACACGACCCCTTGAGAGATTTTTTTTTTTTTAATTTTTATATAAAGGAAGTTCGGCAATAGCCTACTCTCCCGGACTTGAATTAAATTAAGAAACAAGGGTACAAAAGAAGGGGACTAGTGCCCACGGGACCCCCCAAATCCCACAAAGCAGGGGAGGCTTGGTTGATTCCTAGGTTGCATTACAAAGAAGGTTGATCACCCTCTCGTCGCCCTCATGCGGGACCCACTTGGGTTTGAGCTTGTTGTTGATCAAAAGGAGGACTTGATGGTGCCTGAAGGGGGGGGATTTCTTACTGTTGACAATCCTCTTGCCAAGTAGGAAAAGAGATTTCTCAATCGTCCACTCCTTGGGAGGGTCGCCGAAGTTGAGAGCACACCGCTCCCGCCAAATTTTCCACAGGACTTCCCCTCTGATTGCGTTCCAGAGAGCCGCAGAGCATCCGATCGCTTCTCCCAAGAGGACTTGTTTCCAGTTAAGCTGTTTCTGAACTCTGATTTTCAGTCCAACCGTCTGCCAGATTCTGTAGGAGTTGGGGCAAGTAAGGAAGATGTGTGGGACATCTTCGATTGCACGGTGGCAGCGTTTGCACCACGGAGGGATCCCACAAATTTTGCTAGCCTTTTGGTTAGTCCAAATTCCTCGATGAAGAATTTGCCATAAGAGGACAGACTTCTTAATCTCTATAAGTGGGTGCCAGATACCCATGAATTTCATGTCCCACCGAAGCCGCGTCCAAGACAGGCACCACTTCTTGTTGAGGCTGATCTGGAGGTCAGTCGTTTCTTTGATGTTCGGGATTTTGAGTAGGCTATTTCCATTGTGCCATTTGAGACCACGCGCGTTCGGAGCATCATGTCCCATGAGCAGGCGAGTTTTGTGGCGCTCCCAAGCGAGGCATCTGCTTTGCAAGGTGTTCCATTCTTCGTAGGAGATGTTTATGCGAGGGTCGATATCCTCGAAGTTGATCCAACTGTTGGTGTCATGTTTCCAGAGGTGTTTCCATTTTTTGAATCCTTTGTTCCATAACTTCTTGGCATTTTGAATGTTCCACGACTCCACACTCCGGATGCCATGTATCGGAAACCAGATAGAGTCGTTTTGTCTGATTCCGGCCGCCCACTTCCAGTCTTCACTAATTCTTGTGAAGCTTTTGACTTTATTCCAGCCCTTCCAAAGAGAGCATACGAGACTGGAGCCTTTCGGGAAGACAGGTATCGGGGAGAATAGCAGGGTCATGATGTCAAGGTTCTTCCAGTTCGGGGACCCCGTGAGGGCCAATTCATTTTTGTTTCTGAAGATCAGCTTGGCCCATGAGGCCTCCCTATTGCACCAAGCTTTAATCATCCATTTGGCTGCAAGTTTGTTAGCCATACACCCAATGTCCAGGATGCCAAGCCCCCCGCTATCTCTAGGGCTGGTGCAGATGGCCCATTTGATTTTAGGCACCCCCCTTCTGTTATGATCACCCGTCCAAAGAAAGTTTCTGCAGATGCTATTCAGTTTGGACAGGCCTTGTTCATTCGGTCTCCAGCAAGAAAGGAAGTAGATGGTAGACGAGAGGAGGAACGTGTTGATAACCATCGCCCGTCCAGCGAGTGGTTTTGTCAAGTCATAAATGGATGTTAGAGTGGAGTCTTCACGAGTGCGCTTTTGAGTCATGAATAATGCAGTTGGGTCTTTGATCTACAGCACAATCAGACCTTAGTAATTTGATTTTGAGAAGACTTTTGGGTTGATTAACTTTTGGGGGTGTTGTTTGTCCGTCTTCTCAGTCACAGTAGTAGGCCAGACAAGAAGAAAAAGAAAGAAACAAACAAATACAGCCGATGCCGTCCATGGTCTACCTAACGTTTCAACTTAGGGCACCAATCATCTCTCCGCGGATCCGGCTACAAATCCAATCTTCAAAGAATTGCATTTGCCATGGGGTTGTAACGTGACATGGGACGTGCAAACTCGCGGAAAGGCTGCAAAAAGTTGGCAGGACTCGGGAGTTGCATTGACTGTGTGAAATGACGTTTGGGCGATCTTGCCCTCTTCAGGATGGTGACGTTTGGGCAAATGCGGCCAACAATGAAAAAGCTGCAAAAGGTGGTGGTTGAGGCTCCGATGTTTGAAATGACATAAACAGAGCTACAATCTACATGATAAATGCATCGTTGTATGTATAGAGGCCACAGAGCGTGTGTCGTGACCTTCAAGCGTGAGGACATGGGTGAGCTCAGAATCGGAGTGATTCACATGTCCCGAATGAGACAGCCTGTGAATGACCCTCCATTGTCCGTTTTGCCATTTGGGGGAACACATGCATGGCACATCAACTGCTTTTTGTTTTAAGAAAAAACAAAACCATTGAACATTCCATTTCTCCTCTTGCAGGATTTGTAGAGGTCGTGCTCCCTGTGGAACATCCCGGTCGTCTGTTAAAGGGTTCGTTGTGAGCCTAAATTTGATGGGAGATCACAACGTTTTACGTGAGGTAAACTTTTTTAATTTGCTTTTTGTATGTATAAAGACAGTATTCTGAATATACATGAAGAATGCCGCCTGAGAAAATATAAATTCAAGATTGTTATCGGACAGTAATGTTCAATAAAAATTTGTTTTGAGAGAGGAAATGGCCCTCATGAAGAAACCAGCCCTCAATTTTGGGCCTTACGCATGGTCGATGTGGAGCATACGGATTATGGACAGGTTAAGCCACATCCTTTTAGTGAACGCACGTCTTTCGATAGTGGCATCATTCAAAGTTGCATACTTTTCTTTTCACCATAATGGAAAATTAAATTAAATACGAGACAAGTTTGAACTCTCAAGGAAGGGGATGAGGAGCCCCATCTAAGTATGAATCATTATGAGCCTCCTTCGATATTACAACAAGAGAAACAACTGTCGGCATTTCTTTTTGAACAACGTGGGCTTAACGAAAAAACAAGAAAAAAAATGTGAGAAGTACAAGAGAATTAGTGAGAGATATATAAAGGGTTTTGAGCATCTCGTCCCCTTCATGGGGGATCTACTTACCTTTGAGTTCGTTGTCTTGTATTACAATAATATTTCCTCTCTCTAAATGGGAGGGTAATTTTGTGCTTCTTAATTCTTCTTCCTCGCGAATATAATGATATTTTTATAGACCACTCCTTGCCATGACTACCGAAATTCAAGGTGCATCTTTCCTTCCACGTTTTCCAAAAGACCTCTCCATTGATCGAATTACATAGAACAATCACCTCCACCTCAATAGGTTGTTTCTAACTTATAAGCCGAAGAATCCTAACGATACTCTTTACACCACCCACACGTTTGTCCTACAAGGAAAAGAGTAGAAAATATAAAAAATGCCTTTTTTTGCCTTGAAGCATCATTTGCGCCACCTAGGAGCAGTACACAAGTTGTTGGCTTCGACATTATTCTAGATACCCTTATGGGAAATTTAACAGAAGAGGATTACTTTCTTTCTGTCAATCAATGGGCGCTAATGCTCTTAGAACTTAAGAATCCATCTAATTTAGACCAAGGAGTACATAAATTTTGGTTCATCTTGAGGTGATAATCTTAAAAACTATTTATCATAGGAATATATTTAGTATTATTTTCATTGTTCCTGTTGAGACCCTTAGGGTCAGCGTTGCACTCATATTGCAATATGCACACATTCTCATTCTCTCATGTTATTTAATATATTTAGTATTATTTTCATTGTTCCTGTTGAGACCCTTAGGGTCAGCATTGCACTCATATTGCAATAGGCACACATTCTCATTCTCTCATGCTAAGATGCAGTTGGAAGTGAGTCACTAGTCCACATAATCCAATATGAGGATATTGTGAATTTTGATTTCTTAGTCCAATCTCTTTTAGAATACGTTTAGATATCTCTCCAGTTGTGGAATCCTAGTTAGTAGATACTTTAGCGTCTATTCTCTTGGTTAGATAACATGAATCCATGGTAATGAAATCAACATGGGTCACTTGGTGGGTGGAATAAATAGAGCTATGAAGTTTATTCTCCACTTAGAAAATGATCTTTACCCAACGTTTATCTTAGGGCATCTTGTATTTTTAAACTATCTATTGATCTCATTAACATATGTTTGATTCTCTGAAATAGGTATGTCATGATGCCCATGTGGTCACCTAAATCCATGAAATATGATAATCTCTACCATTCTCTATAGAAAAACGTGGCTTAGTATGGTATGAAATCTATCATGAGCTCATTTCTGATTCTCTGTCCACATGATCCTAATGATATACGAGAGTTTCATGTAACAAAAAGGCACAAGTTTGAGTCCTTCATTCTATAAGGTTTCTATAGCTTAAGCACAAATTGGATCTTAATTTTATTTCATTTGAGATTATTTTTCTTCTTAAAGGGAAGTTGGATCTTACGATCCACAACTCCCAAGCCTTACTTTAATTCAAAAAACCATACATTGAAGGTCATACTATGCGTGCTTCACCCCAAACTTACAAAAGCAGGGCTAGAACACCTAGAACCTGTTAGGAATGAGAAAATTTTGAAGGTTTGCTAAGGTCAAGAATTGTTAGAGGATGGTCCTTAGGATAGATGAGGAAACTCGTTTGAAGTGATGAGGTTCTACCACCTCAAGCATAGGCCTTGACATCATTGATAGTGCCCATCGAGAAAATGAAGGAATATATGAGACATCCTTGAAGGGCACCTGTTCATATCATTATAATGATGAGGATTTGTCTTGGAAGTGTATCCTTTGGGTAATAGCCCTACACCCCACCCAAAGGAGGTGATCATCCCAACTACACCCCACCCAAAGGAGGTGATCATCCCAACCACACAAGCTGCTTTGTTGGCTAAATTCCTTGGATTTTGAAATCACTGGAATGAGGTACTTGATTACTAGCGAACATGGTGTTTTGATCACTCCTCTTATTTCCACATTACATTTCGGGACGCTTTAACGGTCAGTAGATACAAAAAACACAAATGCTATTCCAAGTTAATACAAAAGAAAGTACCGCTTAGTGTCATTCCCATGTTGAAGTAATATCTAAACCAAGTTATCCTTATTTGGTAGCACCAATCTTTTGATAAAGAAGGGAGATGGATCATTAATCAATGGACCTATGCATTGATTATTATTGTGAAGATTATTGTACTCAAGGGGTTCATTCAAAATTTGCTTATACTGGTATTTTGGTTGTTTATAGGAACTCATATGATCTTGTTGAGGTTCTTCAAAGCATTACAAGTCTTGTTGGGTGGAGTCATACCCTAGAAATTGTGGTTCTAGGTTGATGGTCACCATTACTATCAATATTACTCTTTCTAGGCTTTCCTCTAGAATAGTGTACTTGATGGGCACTACATTAGGTGATGGTCATTAGGGAGACAAATAAACCCTGCTTGGGTCTTGTAAGAGCATTCAATCAGATTTTAGTCAAATAAGAGGCATAAAAGGGGTGCATGGAGGAACTATGTCTTGTGTACCATAAATGTGTATCATATGACCTATCCATGGAAAGCTCTTGATGAGTTCATTGTAATGTGCTCCCTTTTTTTTAAGTGAAGTAGGTATGCTCAAGTAATGGTTGTCCTGAAAAACCAAAAAGAAAATGAAATTGTGTCTATTGGTCCATTATAATTGGCATAGAGAGAATATTCTAAAAGAATCTCTGAGTTTAAAAGGTACAATGATAACTCATTCATCGTCCTAATGTGGTGTTTTTTTTTACCTAAGAGTGATTCTATCTATTGATATTGTTGTGACTATTTGCCATTCTAAGTTGTTGGTATTGCGTGTGATATTTTGGTTGGTTCTCGTGAGTGGGCTACTCACATGGTTGGTGGTGATTTCAATGTATCTAAGGCTCATGTCCTTGGTTTGCATGTGGTTGAGGTTGATAGTTCTAGTAGTTATGGTATCTAGGTGGTTGATATGCCACTTGAAGAGGCCAATATTGTAAGTTATAAAAGTGATTTCTCTGAGGAGATAGTTCTCTGAGGACACTAATGTTTGAAAGCAAGACAAATGAAAACCATAAAATGTTTGACAATAAGTATGTAGAGTGGGAGGATGGTTTTACCCTAAATTCTAATACTGTCACCATTCCTCTATATATACTTGTTAAGAAGATGAAGTGATAATAGACTATATGAAGTTTGACAATATTTTAAATTCTTAATTGCTTGAATTCGATTAATGGATACGATGGTCAAAGAACAAAATGTTTGTCTTATTTTAAAGAGAATGAAAAAAAAATGCATAAGATGAATATTTAAATAATGGTATTAAGAATTATTTTTCTTGCCCAAATCAAGTTGTCAATCAAAATGATGTAAAAACGGATTTAAGTGTAATGCAAGAAAACTCTACCCTTCTTATCTTGCAATGGATAATGTTCAAATAAATGAGGTTGATCAATTTGTTGTTACATATTGTTGGAAAGGATTGACTAATGAAATGATTGATAAACATTTTGATGAGGTTAATGATTTTTTATTATTTCATTTCTATTCTCCTATCCATATAAGCATGGAATATGATGATTTAGGGGAACTGAATGATGATAATGAAGAGATAAATGCCTATGAGAGATATCAAAATGCACAACCATATGAAATTTTTGAGAATGAAAATTGAAGTTTGATATGTATGAATATGGTTCACATATAGGTGTTTATGAAAATGATTATTTCGAAAATATTGAGGTGCCTAGAGCATTTTCTTAATGCTAGAGGCTATTTTGACTACAAAAAAATATTATTATGCAGTGGTATTATTTATGATAATTCTTTGACTCCATGGTTTATATCATTAGTGGTAATTTTGTTTGCCGTTTGTAGTTTTTGAAGTTGTTTCTCAAACTTCTTTAACTATCTTCTTTAAGACTTTTGATTCTATGTTTTTTCTATGTGGGAGATGATTACAAGATGCCAAAGACATTAATAGCTCCATTAAACAAGGACAAGAACCAAGATTATTTTGAAAGTTGTTGTTTCGATGTGAATGTTGCATAAATTATGTTACTCAATAGGTTTTAAGTTGAATGTTTTTTGTAGGTAAATGGTGGATAGAAGGAGATAAAATGAAGAAAAGTTCTTTCAACAAGCTTTTGATATTAGAAAGCCAATCTCAATTTTTAATTTTTGCACCATGTTTTTCTTAAATTATTACATCTAATGTATGCATGATTGATTTGTATGTGTAGGTAAGCTTCCAATCCAATAGGTACACATTTAATTGCACAAATACGAAGTAAGCATAAGAATGACTCCTTCGACTTTGCAACAAGCACCTTGCATGCACCAACATTGGGAACCGATAATTGATGTTGATCCGTTGTAGGCGTGAAAGCGATGGCTGCTGGATCAAGCCAACCATTGAAATTACGGTGCATGCCAGGTGCTTGAAGCAAGCTCAGGTGCAATGAGGACTTAAAGAATTAATTTGCGCTCCAAAGAAATTAAGTAATTCAAAATCAAAACTTGTCAGATAGTTTAGAGCTCTTGTAAAACAATGAAAGACTTTTCAATATTAAGCCTTGGGCAACTAATAATTACATCTCATCCAAGAGCCCTTCGATGAAGTACGTTGTTTAGTTCCAGTTAATAGCCTAAGGACTCTTCACCTCTCATTCTCTACATTCCAAGGGTTTAAGTCGTTCAAAGATATTATATTTCTATATTTTCTTTTGAATACAAATTGAACTCATACTTGCTTGTGTGTTTAATCATTACATTTGAGAGTTGAATTCGAAAACAAACTTAACCTTTTATATAACACGTCTAATGTCCCTTTCTATTAACCTATAAGTGTAATTGCAAAGACTGATTCGACAAGGAAACAAATCGTTCACAGTGTTTCGTGAATTCTTCTATGATGTTCACAAAGATTTGTTCTCACTACCAAAGGATATTGAATTGAAATTTTCAGTGCACGTAATTGGATCAATCTAATGATAACAATCAGAGGAAATAAAATCGTACATCAATTTTTTTTTTGTTTCGTTTTTATGTCTGCTACAGCGTTGATTGACTAATGCGCACTTATTGAATGACGACAGAATCGCATGAATAGACTTTCCACAGATGTTTTAATGTTGAAGTATAGAGTTGGAATATAGAGCGAACAAAGCTTGTCAGATGCAACAACTGGAGGAGAAGAAGAAAAAAAATAAAACCTGTAGATGTCAAAATTCCTATATGGATAGCATGTAACTGAGGATGGAACTTAGAAATAAAGCCTCAGATTTTTGGAAAAATCCATGCCGTATAGTATTCCATAGAACTCAGAACTTCATGCGGACTGTCAGGTACTCTCCAGGGAGATTGATGCTTGCAAATAGAGATTTGTCATTGAACACCTAAATCCCAGGAGAGTGTCCTATGCGTCAAGGATAATCGTCCTCAAACTTAAACGTTGATTCAATCAGCATCTGAACATGAAATAAAACTACTATCTGTTGTAGAGTAATCAGCATGCAAAGAATCCTCTTTTGTTCTGAATAATGATGTTCAAATGTTTTCACTAACTATACGTAAATTCACATTCTTTCGCTGCAAAACTTAAAGGTAAATCAGACAGAATAACCCCGAACCAACTCCTCAATTATTCTATGGTTATTAGAAACATTAGATCATCATCACATTTTTCATCACAGAAATCTTTGAGTTCAGCAGAAAGAGTTTCACCTTTTTGCGACCAGACAACGAGGATGAGTCCTCATAATTTAATAGGAATAAAAACAAAAACACAAAACTTCCTCAAAATAACAAATCACTTAAACTTACAGTCACTTCTAAAAAACTTTGTCAAATCCATCAAAACTCTATTCAATAACATCTTTTAATGTGATAATCAAATTGCTGTTGGCTTCCTTCATCCATAGTTGCATACAGATACAGTCAGCACTCCAGTTCTTCTGTAGTCCAAGAGTTTGTCAGATCTTAAAAAAAAATGCAGAACACTATATTCTATTCTCCTCCTTCCGCATAGTACGGAGAATAATATATTGAAGATATAATCATATTTTCTAGATGCATAACACTTGACTGATCAGAACTGAATATTTTAATCGTATAACCAAAGAAGAATTAAATTATTAAGCCATCTAGCATAAAACTTTGCGCATAAAACTTACGCATCACATTCAACATCACAATGTAAAAACATCACTTTAATCATTGTCATGGATTTTCAGCATATCGACTGAGAACATACGACTCTGTAGCTTGCAGCGGTTGATATCAGAAGTGGTAGAAAGCACAGAGCATTGATGATTTCATTGTCAGAGCACTTCAAAAATGCATTATCTGCATCATAAATCGCTGGAAACATAGTTGTTGTTCCTATCTGTGCATCTCTTATTGTTTATGATTCTCCAATATTAAAAAAACAGCAGAGAGATGGCATTTGTATATCATTCTGGTCCGATCTCCCAGAGCCTCAATAGAGGAGTATCACAAAAACTCCTCCAACATCAATAAGGTAGTCAACTGTCAGAGCTTGGATGTCCTCCAAGAAGATGACCGCCGCCAAAATGACGATGATGAGGAGCTTTTTCCTCTTTGCCATAGATATCCGCCTCTACGCTCTTTGTTTGTGATCCCCCGTGAGAGAGCGCCCCCAACCTCCTTTTCAGTCCTCCCGTCTCCAGCGCTCCATCCCTTCTTTCTTA